>JAQGBX010001985.1:0-22144 GCA_034698745.1 Megaphyllum sjaelandicum | reverse complement strand
ATAGGTAGCACGCTGGGTGGCGCTAGTGTTTTTCGGGTGCCGAGCGGCTGGAAACTGGCCCACTCTGTTCCCACCCTGTTGCATTAGAATATTTGCTGAACTTAAAAGGTAACACTTATCCACGAAAACTCCTGATATTGCATTCAGCATGCAACTTTACGGCATGATTTGTAAAATGAAAAGAAAAACCATCAGCTTCGTTCACGTGGATAACATGGCGCCAGGGAGGGAACCAATGAAATGTCAGACTGCAATTACACCACCTTATAAAATAGTCAATCGAAGTATCCCCGTGTCAACAATTAGCATAACATGTAGTACAATTTAAAAAAGTGTAATTGTGCAATAGCACTTATTCCAAAGAGGATCCTCTCGTCTCGAAAGCCAGACCATTACGAAGACGAAAAAAAAGTTGCATTTTATGGTTCCCTGTTACTTAGTTCATCTTCGAGAAGTGATTTGTTTCTCCAGGCTCGCAGGTGTGAAACGAATATTTAAATTGAAATGGTTCGGGCAAAAAAAGCAGCGGAGGGAGGGGTCAAGTGGGCAAGCACGTTTTATGATCCACCCTCCTATTAGTGGACCGTAGGCGTATTCCACTATAGCGTTTTATGACAATTGTAAACCGAAAACAGGTAGAAAATAAGTCATTTACACGGACTCGTTTCAAGTCTAGCAGACATTTTATGACAGCCTTTCATTGGATCAAGGCTAATTGAGGGGCAATTCATGCATGACGGCTTTTTTTTTAAAAACAAATATCATGATCATGACCATCAAGACTGAGGGAATAACTTCCTCGTGAAACCTCTGGCCATCGCATTTTTCCGTTTAATAAGTCGCTTAGCGCGGCATTCAAATTGTACGAAGTTAGTTCGGAAACGTCTCGAGATAACAGAATAACCTAAGCGCGTAAAAAACATACCGTGAATTAATAATCGGCGTTGTGCTCACGCTTTAAAATTACACGAAGTTCAGCGAGCGGGCACAAATATAGTGCCCATTAATAATTCGACATAATAAGGGTACTCAGACAGAAGCTTTAAAAATCGTGCTTTGGTAGTCGTGAAGTCACGCTATAGTGCAAAAAGCATGCATCGCGAGGTAACCAATTGGTTTAAAAACAACGATTATATACATAGAGTGAATTTTTTTAACCAATTAGCGTGTCGATTTTACGCACGTGACTTCACGATTGCCAAAGTAACTTCTGTCCGAGTACCCTTACTGTATGCAGTACTGCATTTGAAAACGCTGTCATTACTAATACCAATTTCGCCGAGTAAAGCCTGCAGTGTAATTTATTAAGTCCAGCTTTAAACTATAATTAGTGCTCTCCATTTCCACGCGAGACTTCACATCAGCCGAAGTACACAAATAATGCTCGAGGTTTTGAGACTCGGAATTTTTTCAAACTTTCAAGCGGATGAAATGAACAATTTGGGTTTTCTAGATTTTTCAATTTTATCGCTGCACGATGCATTTGTTCCATGCAATAATCAGTAAAAATGGTGGATTGTAGAGAATACCGAATTTCTCCTTCCTTTTTCGGAGCGCAAGTTTTTTTGGTGGGAACCACGAGGCTGCGAGCCTAATAAACGACAAAAAAATGGCAATTTTCATTCTTGGTGTTTCACGTTTTATACCCTGAAAATAATCAGAAGGACATTGATTGAGTCATGGGCGTCCCATAAATTTCCCCCGAACAGTATGGACCGTAATGCACGTGAGAAGGGTGGATATATATATTCGAAAACCCCGAAATTTTCATATACGAGCAATTCATTCCCCAGCTCGTTAGTGTCCACTGTGAATATTGAATGACAGGCGAGGGTGCATTAGTTCCATCCCATGACGTCATTTCCCTCGTCTGCCAGCTCGACGAATCCAGATGTCGTATAAAACGTGCCCGGCTTCAAATCCGAATTTGGGGGCCTGGATTAGATGCTGAGGTGCACAAACTCAAAAAGCTCATTTTTGGTCAATGGGAAAAGTAGCATTTGGTGACCTGTCATCCACCTCCAGTTCAATCTTGCTTTTCCTTCCCATTATGGCTTTATTATGAAAATCTATTTGATGCCGTGGCGACAAAATTGTCCAAAGGGGGCCTTCATAAATCGCGTCCTAGACATTGGCCGCTATAATAACGTTGGAGTTTTTCACGAAAAACCCCGAGATTTCCTATAGTTATCAGGAGTGGAATTGTGGGGGGAGTTGATAAAATGATGATGATAAACGTTCGAAAAATGTTAAAAGCATGCATTTTTCCTCGTCTCGAGTCTAGCCAGATCTGGTGCGGTCCTGGCCAACGTCAACTTGCCATTACCCCATGTATTTCGCTATCGTCTTTGACGCAAATCGTCCCATTTCTAGCCGCCATTATCCCCGTTATCCGCTTCGGCGTTCCAGCTGAACGTATATGCCGTGACGATGTTTACCCACTTTTATCGCAATTTCTATATCCCCTCTCAATTTCATGCTAATACACACTTCTCTTTCAGGCGTATTATCTTAGTAATGGCGCCTGCCTGGAAACTCATCCGAAGATAACTCTCGAAATTTAGCCGAAAAATTGATTTCGGAAATGTGTGTGCGGAGTTAAATGTCGAGGGAGACATTACCCGCTTTACTCTGGAGCACATAAAAATAACGGCGACCTAGGTATATAGAATATTGTTTGTTGATATTGTTCATGTTCATAGCACGCGAACAACATCGTATACACGACTGGGAAATTATTGAGAGAAAATGCACGCTGCACGATTATACCAAAAATGAGTATACGGTATACGCTTCTACTTGTATAATCTTCGTTGGTTGTTCAACAAACAACAGCATGTTGAAAAAAATTATTTTTGTGTTAAAACTGTATTGATTAAACATTTGTACAGTATACGCCATTTTTGGATGACTACACCAGGGTGAAAAAAAATGTAAGGGGCCATATACATGTATAGCACATCCCATGGCCAGACCAGAAATTGGACATATATGAGCCATACATACGTTTGCCAGATAGGGTGCCAGATGTGTTCCTTAATATGGGACATACCGGTATCTCCAGATATGGATATTGTTTCCTATATATGACAAGCTATGCATGTTCAAAAACCGTGTATGCCCAGTTGTGGACATACATGTACAATATATGCCTATCCACTGTTGCCTATACATCATGCTGTAATAACTTAAAATGAGATATAAACAACGTCATCAGTTTTGCAATCAATGTTGAATTTATACTTACATTACTATACAGAAATACAATCAGGTATTTACTTCACTCAATGATATGCTTTATATGGACTACATCTGGCCATATAAATGTATGGCTTTATTTTGAGGGTTTTTTTTAATGATTTTTTTCCTAAACTAGCTGTGCCATATATGGATTTATTGAGATGTTTTATAAAGGATTTTTTCTTAAATTGTGCTATATACATGTATGGACCATATCTGGACAAATTAGAATCTCGTATAAACCATATTTTTACATATCTGTATATGGGCCATATCTAGCCAGATAAAGGATGCATATTAACCATATTGCCATATATAATCTTATATGGCACATACAGTATACGCCCATATATGGCTATATAAACGTTTTCCACTCGGGCAAACTCGTTAGCGCCGATTAAGACAATTCTTGGCAAAAAATGTTTTACATGGGAAAAAATGAGACTATGATTTTCAGAATTGGGAAAAAGTTCAGATTGTTATAGGAAAAAAAAATTCTTTCGAAAGAAATCTATTTTCAGCAAGCCGTTTTTAGGAGAATTGATTTTGATAAAGTAGCCTACTAGCAGTTATTAGGAGAAGAAATGATTATTGGGCGTAACAACATATTGCTGGTTTACAACTAATTATTGGATCAATAAGGCATAAAAATCCTTCAGAAGATGAATTTTTTATAAGTTTTATTTTATATCTCGTGAACAATTTTCTTTTTTATATCAATATTACATTGTATATGTATTTATAAATGCGATTTAGTTGCGAGTGCTGTGCGAAGCAAGTTCATTTTTTTGGAAATAAAAAAGTACCGTAACAATTCCGGAAAAACGTTTCCAAATTTTGTTTCAGTTAACTTTGTCGTTTCCATATAGAGTAGCCTATGTATTCCACCAAAAAATCATAGGTTCTCATTATTCATTTCACAGCGGTTGAGAATTGACAGAATTTTTATACTTTATCCATGCAGATTCAATTTCCCCGGACAATGCGCCCTATGGACCTCATGCCAAGTTACGTATGGGACTTCATCATCGTGTCTCGGCAGTGACACTGGGTAATGTTTGCCAAAGGAATGAATGAAATGTCACATGATATACTGTATGCACGGTGACGGAATCTGCATAAGGTCCATTACCGTGGGGATTTAATAAAACAATATTATTCATGACAACACGAAGTGCTGTTTAATTATTTTGTCAACTATACCGCTGTTCAAAAACGCGAGAGTATTTATGCGCTCAACGGAAGTGCTTTATTTTTGTTTGTAACGTGGCAACATGTCCAAAATGGCATTATTTCGCGACATCTGATGGAAAGGCACTTCAAAGCCCGAAACTGCGATGACCTACTGTAAGGGGTCACCTGGACAGAAGGCTTGTGCTGCAAAGCGTTGTCCAGCAGCTAATTATTACCATGAATGGCCCCCAGGGAGGGTGTGAGAAACTGTTGACTACATCTATCTTCCTCATCAATCATTGAGAGATGTCAAAGGACGAGTTGACAAGCCATCAGTTAACGGTGACCAGCACGCACCTCGTCAATTTAATGAACTCTGCTTGGATTTCGTCCGGTTCAGGAAAGGACCAGAAAATACGATAATGATTAATATTTGGACACTCACGGACATCGTAACGAACGCTTCTGTTGTTCGTAGAGCTTAAATTTCATAACGAAGCACGTGTTCAGGCACATACTGCCTACGTGCATATCCATCATGGTGTTGATCGAGTATGCATGGAAATGCGTGCCTTAAACATCCTCGTCATTCCTTGAAATGCCGAACTTGGCCAAACAAAGGACACGCATATTTGATCTTCAACGACTGCATGTTTTCGTTGAGTTTTCTCTTTGAAAGACATACCAAATACTTGGATATGCTAGATATTGGAAAAAAGTCGACAGTTGCTACGTTCGGACACCTTATTAACATGCTATTCGCGGATTATTCACGTTCTTGAACCAGTTGACCATTGAACAATCCATTTAAATTAATGAAAACAGACAAGGCAGCTGAGCTGAACAACGATGATCTATGACAACGAGTGACAATATCAACCACAGTCCGGCTTGTCTTGTATCAGCATTCCTAAATCATTCAAATTTAGAATGCAAATAACAACATTCTTGCTGCAATCAAATTGCAAATTTTGAAGTCGTCGCATTTCAAAATGACAGAATCTGGCTGTCGTGTCATATCAAGACCATGTCACTTCCCCAAATTATGATTGGTATACAGAAATATGATCAATAACAGATACTGTACTGCATTTACATCGTACGGGTGGAGCTTATTCCAGTCGCTTGAAAACCAGTGTCGCCAAGTGGTCTGCAATACCACTAACGCGACACTGGTTCGAAATCGGTTGGTAAACGACTGGAATAAGCTCCACCCTGCTCCCACCCTAAGATTGGATACACTTAAGTCGTATTGGTGTTCCCTGAATGTATGCCATTTTTATTAGAACAGATTCCGAAATAACATCTAGAAAACGTGCTTTTCAATAAACAGTAACTCAAACTTCTGAAAACGTTGAGGATCATCAATCCGAAACTCCGAAAAACGAAAGGCTCCAAAGTCCTAAATTTTGAGCATCCACTATTCCACTTGAAGCCAAAATGTACACTTTTTCAATATGCACAAACATTATTTAATGTTTAAAAATTACAAATAAACATAAAAGCACTTTTTTGTGAAAAATGTTAAATAACTTCCTACTACATGTACATGTACAGATATCCAGAACTCACCACATCCATAAAAATCTTGATACAGTTTTATATGGGCAGTTACATACAGTATGTATAATTAATGTAATGTAAAGCATTACGCAGGCCTTTTATATGGGTAAGCAAGATAATAATGTCGTTGGAGGTTTTTAACACGTTTTGCCATTTTTTTTTGTCGCTTTCACCCCTAGAAGTAAGTCGGAAGAAAGTTTTCTTGATTTATTTCGAATACATTTCATGCGTCTGTTTTTATGTGTGAGAAAGAAAATGAACAGTGAATTCGCTTCCCAAGAAACTTGTTCCCCTTCTTTTTAAATTTGGAGGTGAAGTTCGGAAATTGAGTTGGCTCCGTTGAAGTCGAGCAATTTTGATAGGGATATGGCGCAGTTCTGCCACTGGAACTAATTCTGACCAATCGCAGTCCAGCGCGTGGTCAACTTCAATGCCAGGAATTTCGCCATATAGCCGTTGCATATAGAGGTCACGAGAAGAAATGCCATTCTGCCATGGGCAGCCACTTGGTCATGCTCGACTAATATAATAGAAGTGTTGATAATTAAAATTAATATATTTCATCGATCGCATTGCTTTCCCACGTAATAATTATCGTATTGATCACGAACAATGCGTTCCGTCGCGTGATGTTATTCAACCCGAACGCCAGAATCGGGATCAATAAAAACGCAGCCAGCTGCTATTTACGAGTTTATCCCTTAATGGCTTTTTCATAAAATGGTTATTCGATATTATTAAATGGGACAAAAAAAATTAATGCAATAAAAACGACTTTCAATTAGGATTTCTTTGAAAGTTCTTCGTTGCATACAGAAACGGCTCGCGTTACGATCTGCTGAAAGGGGTCGAAGACCGAGAATAATTTAGCGTTTCGCAATTTACTTTTATTTCACATTTTATTTTACAATTTTTAATTGCTGTTATGCTTCGTGCATCGAGTCCAGTTTCCATTTTCCACGCATTAATTCTGAGAGTAACTGCATTTTCATCATACAGTATACAGTACATGTACAGTGTATATTTAGAGTTCGTGATAGAAAACAACTGTATTTACATGTACATGTACAGTATCTCAACGATGACTCTCATGTCGTAACTTTCTTATGTTGTGTACCATTTCAACGTAACTGTTCTGATGGAAATACAGAAAAATGTTTGCCAAAACGTTGTGCAAAACTGTAAAATTATAATTGTTGCAAACACATACATTATATTAATTGAAATTCAAATATTGTATTTGGAAAAATGAAAAGCAAATGAGTTGTCCCTCAACAATTTTTTGAATTGCATGGGTGTGTTAAAAATCCCTAGAAGATAAATGAGGTCAGTTATTATTCGAACCGCTGGTCAGTGGTCAGCCTGTGCGGTCATCTTTCGTCCAAGGACATGAGTGCAGCTGAGAATAATGGACTAAATTGGAGTGGGGGGACGTCCACGGGGTGGGCCCTGGTCGAATTTTCCCAATTCTAGCGCATGCTAATCCTAATCTTCCCGTTTTCTTCCTCGCTAATCCCCCGAGTGTGTTTCGAAAACGTCGCAAAACTGGTTGCCCACTTTCGCGCACCTCTGTGTAAAAAGCTGCTAACAAACAAGTGCGAGGACGACGAAATCCTTTAATCCTTTCGAGGAGGGAGGTGGTTCCCCCTTTTGCGGGGATCTGGCTAACCCTGGACCATAATGTAAACCCACTGCCCAAACAGAGACGCACTCGAGACTGGGCCTCGCCTGCCAACACATACGCATCCCATGCAGGTGACAACTTTATTTGGTGCAACCTAGCTAAGGTCACCTAGGGGGCCGAACCCCACCCCCCTCCGAGTGCACTTCTGTCACTATATATCAATTGTACAGCGGGGCCATTATACACAAACCCAGTGTGGGACGAAATGGTTTTGTGACTTGTTCAGCGAAATTTTGAGTATCATTCAAGGTAAATTGCTCGTACAGGGAGGATGGTGGGGACGAAAAAGTGTGAAGAATTCAAATATTGCAACAGTGAATGAAATACATGTACAGGCCTTGCAAATAAAAAAGTTAAAAGATTAACAGCATAGGCCCGCGTGGAAAATGCGAGTCGACCCTCTGTTCTTAGGCACCCCCAATTGCTGCACGGGTAGCCCTCTGAGGGGCTACTGAACCCAACCCGCGTTGGGTTCAGTAGACTAAAATTACAATTCGGTTACATAGAATTGGCCTTTAAACAATGTTACATCAAATTGTAAAAGCGAAACAGTTACCTGAATTTTCCATGCCATACAGCCCCTTTATAACGCTAATATTGTGCAAATATCCACATCCAAGTTGCTCCGTTTCCACCTACTAAAGTAGCTAATAAAAGCTTATACAGTACACGGGCATAAACATTCAGTTTTTCAGAATTTTATTTTTCGATCTGGGAAGCTGGGAGAATGTACAGTATGTTTTATTTATGCCACCCATGGGCACTCCTGTACCTCGCGCACTGGCTGTCGTATTTCTGCGTTCAAAACACGTACGTGTGTTTAACGCTACACGCAGTTAACCTCTGGAGTGTAGGCGTATCGCTCAAAAAATCGCATTTTTATACAGCGACAACTGTCACTATATGGTATGGTGGTTAGGAATAACAGGATATTACTGGAAGTGGCTTTATATTTTGTCAAAAAACTTGTTGAATCTCCTCCATTATTTCATGTTTCATCAATTTCTATACTTTCATTGTTTGACCGAATCGGAAACTCGTAAACATGCTCGTAAAAACCACGTGTTGCTCCCAACTCATCATTAATGTCTCTCGAACAAGTGTATTATGGAAAGTGTCTAATATTTGGCACGCTTTCTATTCAGAATTTGACGCCAACATTCGACCAAAAAGTAAAACCTGCGTGATGGGGCACCCTGTATTTGTATAGCCGGCCGTTTGGCTGCCCAACTGAGGGGAATACCTTAGCGTCTCGTCAACTCGAGGAATTTTTGCACCAAAAGAATGGATTTTATGGACCGAGCAACAATCCCACTTGACCGGATCCATCCTTTTTTTTTAATAATGGACATTTTTTACGAAATATTTATACCGCAGCTCGAGTTGTTTATCCTCCACAATTTCGAGTGGAATATTAAACGTCGCTCGAAGAATTAATAATAATAAAACCAGGGAGTAAGCTGGTGTGCCAAGAGGTTCCGAGGGGTCTTTATGAAGAGAAGCGAATATAGTAAAGGAAACCGGTTACAGGGTTTAAGGGTCACGAAACCGAGTCGACGAGAAAACAAGTCAGCAAACATTAATCGAATTTACGTACAGTGTTCGTTAACAATATGCAAAAGTCAATCGAGCAAAAAGAAAGCTTATCGTAATTAGAGTTGTTGATAATACGAACGAAATGCGATATTACACACGTCCATTATTGGACGTGTGCATTAAAGAAAATAGGGGCGGGTCATGACCCCGCGCATTTCGTGTTCTGAAACGGTCATACGATACCAGTAATGGATTAATTTGCAGCTAATGACTTGTCTCGTAATTTTCAATCGGACATTACATGTGGGTTGCAGACGAGCGCCGCTCGAATTAATGATGTCATTGCAACTTGTACTAAATTAAAGTCGACGCGTCGACGAGAGCTGCAAATTGGGCTATCGTATAGTACGCGTCAACAAATAACGATCAACTAACTATAAGAATACATTATATTAATTCGAGCGAGACAATCCACCACGTCCATTTAAGAGTCAAAGTGGCACAAAATCACCAACCCATCCATTAAAAGAAAAAAACTTTAAATTAATACCCCATCTTGGAGTGAACTATATATAGCATACAGTTTAAAAATCTTCTGACAGTTATTTTGCAGAATCATCTCAAAATGAACATTCTCCAAGTGAAACAACTACAGTATACATGTGTACTCTGTAATTTTTGATAACAAAGGGAACCATAAACATTGCATACGTGACAGCCAAATATCCACGTAAACAATGCCAAACAAATCGTGTATCACTTTATACTGTATGTGCACAACACAGCTTGAGTACTACATTGTATATGTAATTATGGGTTGTTTTTCACTAACGTTATACTGCTGTATATACACGTATTTTTTTATTCCCCGGATTCCTTAACTTTATTCTCACAAGTATTCACTAAAATTATTCTCAAGTTCTTTATATAATGTAGAATTTCAGGCATATATGCATGCAGTAAAAGGAATTCTCACTTGCATGCATGCATGTGAGAATGTGGAAGTTGAGTTCTGCAGGACTCAACTTTCACCGAGTGCGGAAGTCTGGCTTTTTGGAAATATCTGCGCAAAACTACATGTACATGTATGCGTCTCGATTTATGTCAACATCGAGGCTTCTGAACAAATTTAATGGAAAGTTAATGAAGCAGTTTAAGCTAATTATATTGTAAAGTTCATGAGACTCATTTGAAGCTTTAATGAGAGTGTACATGTACATAAACACTATATGTACAGAAGAGTATCAGTGAAGTATCAGGAAGTAAGAATTCAAAATCGTGTCTTTCGTATAAATAAAAAATGGCGGTTGTTGTCGTCGCCAGCACATCACGAACTGGGACATCCGATACAGCATTACGAGCGCATAACTCGGGGTAAAAAAAATAAATCTGACGCGTTTATGGCCATTTCCGCTGATCGACAACAAAAGTGGCTTTTAATGAACATGTGTCTAAAACCTTAAAACCAGCTAATTAAAACGATCGCATCAATTAAGGATGTTTCGCAAACAAGATTTCAATCGGGTGTAAAGCTCGCCCCACATCCAGAAAAAGCTTCAAAGGCCAGAGCAGACTATACATGCGAGAGAATAGCGACAAAACTGAATGTTTTTTTTAAATTTAATTTGGCATCAGTTAATCGGTTGTTGAGACGTCTCTTCCACGGCTATCGGGAGACCTTTGCTCGTTTCGTATTCGGTTTCCATCAGCGCAAAACATAACACCACATATCATTTATTATTAATGGCCTCGTGTAATGCAGTCTGGCTGCGTGCTATGGTATAGTCATTTCCTATAGGACCAACATTGTCGTATAACATGACATGATTTGAAACTTCAAAACAGCCTTTTAAATTTGGCTCTCCGCATATCTATTCTCATTAATGATGGCCTGCCGTTTTATCGTTGATGTAGACATTTAAGATAAATATGTTTCGAAGGATATGCAATCCATACAAAGTTCATATATCTGAAATGAGCTGAAATATAGTCGAGGAGAAGAGTTAGCAACGCTCCTTAATGGTTTTCGATCTTCCAAACATTCGAGACAAGAATAGCCTTCGCATTTCAAAAGCAATTCACATTTCTTTGTTTAGCCAATACTCGTCGTATATTTTGACTCTGGAAGTGAACCTCGACTTACCCACAGACCTCGGGATTGCAGAGTGGTGCTAAAAGCTTCCTCCGAAGCATGATTATTTATTTAAAGGGAAAAAACACGCTCTCGCATTTGGACCCACCATGCAGGCAGGCTCACCGCCGATATGAAACTCCGCGCACATCATCATGCGTGTTCTTATGCATTAACCACTATTCAGCACATGTCGCTGTGTTTACGTTATTCGGGAGGACTGATTCACTCGAAAACGCTTTTATACCATTATCGCACGTGCATTTCCACAACACGCTACGGGAGCCCATAATCGAAACCCTTATCGCGACGCATTTTGACAATGAGGGTGGCTGGAAAAACACTGTTCAATTCACTTGATCGTGCGTTGGACCAAAGTGTTGATGAGTCATTGACGGACCAGAAGGAGAAATAAGCCGTTGATTGATTAGCGCCTATAAGTCAAATTAGGTTCTATCTCAAGTTCAAACATACTTGTAAAGCTTCGAACTTGTGCTGGAAAATACATGTATAATACGAGTGTTTTTGCGCACGTTTGCTGCCAACATTTATTTTGGCACTGCTGAGTGGATGATATTTGTACGGAAACGGAGTTTGGGATGGTCCAATTAAAAGTCTTACAATTAAGTTTCGCTGTTCTTGATTCCACGTCGGTTATTCGTCCCCAAGTGGTCTTCACAAGAGGGTCGCGTGTGGGTCACGTTCTTGAGTCAATTAACTAAGCGCAGATTTTCGACATAAAGCATTATTCCCGAATCCTCGAGAGTCACTCCTTTCAACGAGGGATCAGAAGCTTTGAGCAAAAGGATCCCTATATTACTTCACCCTTAAATCCTTAATTTAATTTTCTCGAGATCTTAACCCATGCAGTCGGGCAGTCATTTCGAATTTCCCGATCTTTATCGAATCGACGATAAAAATCGATATCTTTTGCTAATTCCACATTTTTCATTGAAGTTCCTATGCCAGAAATGTACAGGTGGACTGGTCTCTAGACCTTTCTGAATGGATTACTCGCGCTGATTTGAATATCTTGAAAGCCTCCATTCCAACCCCCTCCCCCTCCTACCTTCACCTCCATCCCCATCTAAGGTGTGTGCAGAAGTTCGACTCATTCTTCTACGGATCCTTTCATAATTCTCCATTTTCTCCTTCCATCTTTTTTGTCAGGGTGAATTTCTTTCACTTCACCCTCCTTCGCTGATCACTTCGTCCGCTGGAGTGCGTCTCAAAAGTAATCCAAATTAGCCCATAGCTGATTGCCTTCCAATAGACCAATATATCCCAAAAGCGAGTTCTTTCCACGTGGGCCAGGTGAACCATTCAATGGAATCTATTCGCTGCCACCTCTGACCTCTCGCTACCCAGCCAGTCTTGTCCTAAGACTTTTGTGAAAGGGCACTTCCGGGTCGTTGAATCTTGGCATTCCGCTTCAATGGTTACTATCGCATAGAACTCCATGGCATCCTCAATTTACTTTTCTCCTTTTTTTTCCAACATGGCGCGTGGGGTTTGGACTCACAGAATGCTTTATTTCTGGCTGTCTGCTAACTACAGCTCAAGAGAGCTCTAAATTAAACGATAAACTTTCCACAAAGTTTGAAGGATTCAGAGCAATTTTCTAAGATATTTCATCTTCTACCAATTCAAGGACTTTCGAGTTTGCAAACTTTCATCAAATGACTTATTGGACATAACTACAGAATATCCTAATCTGCATCGCTTTCTACCAATACTTGTCAAGCTTTTCAAACATTTTCTCTACAGACCCAATGACTTTTAAAGAATCCACTGTACATGACTCCTCTGTCACGGATGCGACATCTGCGTGTCCATGCAAGGCCGCGTGTTAGTGCCAAAACACGCTCCATTTTAGTCTTGACCATTTCTCGTGACAACAGCAGAACAGAACGTTCAAGGAGGGACAATGACTTTAAGCGCACTTCCGCTCGGATGGACCCATGGCAGTGCAAAGGAGCGTCTACAGGGGTGACTTCACTGAGTCTGAGGCTTTTCATTTTGGGAAGAAAAAGCCCTGTGCTCTTTTGTCTCGTGGCGAGCCTGCATCATGGCCATCTGACAAGTGCCTTTGTCCCCCCAAGATAAAGGAAAGAGTCGTAAGGCAAGGGTCCGAACAGTGATTTAGAACACCTTCCTAAATCGCAGAGGTGTTAGTGGAACTTATTAAGTGTCGGGATTCCAACACTGAAGGGCAAATCCATGAAATCCGTCCCCATTTTAAAAGTATTGTTAGGGAAAATCGCGTGAAAGTACCTCAATACAAGTAGTCCTTCGCCACGCTTACTGAAATTCCCAAAGACAGCACTTATAGAGGATGGATATAGAAGATATCAACTCCGCCTTACTCTTGTGGACAATAAGCATCATTAAACTTATTCAAAATCAATGCCGGCTTGAGAAATCTTGCGCCACATACATCAAGTATACATTATACTGATGGAGCATAGGCTACACCAGAGGAAAAGGTTGGATAATGTTGCATGTTAACCTGGACATTTCCAAGATACACGTACATGTATATATATACTCGAGATATGAAACACATCAATTAGGCATTAACTATTTGCAGAATGTGGTCGGTTTCTACCAGTGATGCAGTATGAGAGATTATACCGTAATTTTTACCTGGAACGATTTATAAAGATGTTACAACTTGAATATTTGCTGAATACGCAATTCTCACTGCATGCTGTATTAAAATTTACGATGCTTCAGGTTTAATGCGGGCAAATGATTTTTAAAATGCGCCGGACATTTAGACCCAAAATGCTATCCAATGAGGGTCGGTCCCTGCATATTCACGTAAATAACTCTAGATTGTCCCAGTATACCCAACCGCTGGTTTTTAAAAAGTTTGCATCGTACCCGTGCACCCTGCATGACAATTGGTAACATGGTTGCCAAAGTTCCATTGTGCCCCAAGTAAGTCCTCCATTTTCTCGACCACAAGCCAATTCACTATCCTGAAAGCAGAATATAATAATGTGCACATACATGTACAGTAACTATACTGTACGCCGCATGCACTTGCCAAGAAAGTGCAGCGAACAGTCGAACTGTCAATTTGGAGAGGATTTAAAAAGAACCCATGTTTTTGGAAGCCCGCGCATTGGCGATAGGATTTGATTAGTCATGGCGCAAACTTATTTCCTCTCATAATCGCGTAATGCATTTTTCATTCTCGATTCTCTCTTGATTGACGTCGATTACGGTTTTCGTAGCAAGACTTTTCCCCGCAACACAAACGATGGCTTGTATAGCGCCGCTAGAGCGCTTTGCATATGAAATCTCTCTTCAGTCGTCCATTAGCGAAAACTCGGCCCTGCCAATCATGCGCACGCATGACACTTTACAAACAGGAGGGCAAAATACTCAAAATTTGGTGAAATCGAGAAGAAAATGTTGACAGGCAACCCCCTTCTCGGCGTTCATAATGGGATAAGTGCTTCTCTAATGCGCCTCATTAATATGCATGAGCCCACCCAAAAAATCACAAGTTTTAGCAAGAGTCAGCGACCAAGTTTGCCAAGATGACTCGCGCGAAAATTTCCATGCAGCAAGTTTCGAGCCAAAAATTTACATAGCACGCACGAAATCCCGACAATTAGTTCCATGACCTCAAAACACTAGAGGGCATCGTTTTGAAAACTTCACACTCTTAATTAGTGCCAGGCTCAAATTAAGAATCAAAACATTCATGCAGAAACGTCTGCCAAGTGAGAAGGTGTATCATTACACGAGCAACATGACCGGATGCATACAGTAAATAGTCCCCTCTGATAACCCCGTGTATAGGTGCATGCAAATACATGTATAGGTGGCATGTATTTAGTCACAAAACATAACGTCCTCCTACTTTATAATAAAACACAATGAGGCGCGGTGGAAATAGTACGCGACACTTGCAGCTGACTTTAGTGTTGGGTCGTTCATGAGTGAACGACCAAAAAAGAAACCACTATAAATCACTCTTATTCTAGTGACCGAGTGAGTTGAATCACTCATTTCAGTGAACTGCCGTTCATTTAAATACCCTCATTCAATTCATCAGGACGATCAGGTGATTGGCGTCAACTAATCCTGAAAAATATCGAATTTCAGGTAAGTGTGAATTAATAATGACAGTAAAATATTTTAAATAATGCATAGAGTAGACAAAAAAAGTATGGAAACACCCTCCTGTCCTGGTTGTTAGTTTTGCTTTGAAAAATCCAAAAGGATCTTCATAAATGTTTACCAAACACATTGCCTCGAAATTATCCAACATTGTTTTTAAATTGTAATTTGGAGGAATAAGGTTAAAATTTATTAAAACTAATTTAAATGTATGGAATTTCAAATCAACATTTTTCTAGAGTGATAGTTCTTTTCAGCTTTTTTTTTTACAAGGCTAAACACTTAGCCGTGCTTTTAGTGAAATAAGTGACCTGGGAGTGGCAACTTGACTCGTACGCAGGTAGAGATTCATTGGATGGAAATCAAACCCTTCTTTGCATCACCAAGAACAACAGTTGATTTTTTGTCCCCGTACTTTCGTGACGCCATGTAAAAGCACTTGCAAGGCGCATTTAGCTTTATCTCGACGCTGTAATCACTGAAAAAAAAAACTTTTTTTGCAGAAAATCCAATACGTCTACTCTTTTGCGTGTTTTGCCAACTGTGTCCTAAGGGGTCAGCCTTGCCTTTAGGCTAATCTAATACCTTTTCGAAATATGTTGCAAAGATCTGGATATAAAATATCTGTCTACGGTCGTCTTCAATTGACCCCATCCTTCAAATTCTGGGCCTTAACATGGATTTCTACTTAACGTTTTGGGATGATTTTCTGTACGACATTCGAAAACAGTTTATCAGCTTCCCGAGCGCCAAGCTCCATTGTTGCTGAATATTTGAAGAGATCAGAAAACTCAATATTTGGAGGTGGAAGGGTGGGAGGTCAACTCGGGACCAATCCTTTGGCGTCGACCGAGCGATCGATCGGAGAACGTCCGTGGATCATGATTAATTTTACTAGATAATGCGCAATTCTCACGAGAAGAAAGCGCGAATCTGAATGGCCAACGCGTTGCGGAACATCGCACCTGGTGACTACTAATGGAAGTGCTCCCATTACCGTTAGGTCACCCCAGAGAAATGCTCGGTCTAATTGGGTGACGCAAAAGCCATTGGACGAGGGCTTCTTGCATTTCGATATACATTCAACAACTTACACGATCTAGCACGAAGCAGTGACGTCATTGCTAATTTTCTGATGTTCTTAAATTAAAATTTCGAAATAATGCGCGCAGCACACTTTCGATTATCAGAGGGCTGGTTTTATCGGGTTACCTGCATGAAGACCAGTTCTTCTGAAACATTATTTGCAAACCGAAGTTTCGGTCATGTCTGAGGACAAGCCTCTGCTTTCTGGAGATCTACGAACAGCTCGGAATAAGCTAAGAAAAATTGCCTCAGAAGAATCTTTCTAACTGTAGCTCGATAATTAAGGTAACATCCGATACCAATTTGTCATTGGGGAAAAAACATTCATTGAAATGTCACATACTCGGAATGCGTACCGGAACTTAAGCTAATTAAAACATACTCGTGTATGGATATACAGTCATATACTATGTAAACGAAAACAGTCAACATCAATCCAACAACAACTATTGTAGTTTCAACATTATTGTATAATGTATCTGTTTATAAATGAAAAAAATGTTAAACTGAAGGGAAATTTGTATTTCTCGAACACACGATCGCCCCATCTTATAGTCTCGAACTCAAACTGCTAAATTACAGGTACATCTACAGTATGTTTATTCAAATTCGTATTGTGAAGCTTTCGCAGAAAATGGGTCACCCCAACTTTTAAAACATGGCACAGTGTAAAAGCATGAGTGGCCAGAGGGACATACCGATCCAGCTCGCAAATAAAGCGGCTAAAAATGAAAAATGGACATCGCGAGGAGAAGGCTGCTACTTTTTGAAATGTGACAAGACAATAACCGTACTCAAGACGAAGGACGATATTTCTCGCGTGTTTCTTGGCTAGCTAATTACTGCCAAAATTCTTGTTAGGCCCGAGGCGATTGCAGCGCCACGCCACTGGACCATACCCGTCCTATCGAAAACAAAGGAGCCATACACGCAAAAGGCGTCTCAAAATCACGACCACGTTTTTCATTAAAATGTTCTCGGAAAGCTTAATTGCGTCATTAACAAAGGTGTTTGCGTAAGATTTGACATATTCGCACGAACTGTCAGTGATTAACGCCAAAAATATTCCATAGAAATTAATGATGGCTCAATGCGGTTTATTTACCCCAATCCATGGCGCTGTTCGATAGACAAATTGATACCATTCATTAAAGCGAAATCCCTCCCTAGTGTTTTGTTATAATTCTTGAAAATCTTGTTTGTTAACTTTTAATTGGGTTTACGTTTTACTTTTATTGTCTTTTACTATGAAATTAGAAGTTTCCATACTTCAACTCGTTTTTGTTTATAATATGGATATTGAACGACATAAAATATACGAAATCTTGATATTGTCTTTTACTATGAAATTAGAAGTCTCCATACTTCAACTCGTTTTTGTTTATAATATGGATATTGAACGACATAAAATATACGAAATCTTGATTTTTCGGAGAAGAAGAAAAAACAGTAAAATTGTCTTTAACTTGAACTAGCGCAAGGTGGTTATCTTCATTACAGACGTAGTTTCAAGAATGCATTAAGCGTTTACTTTATCGATTTGGCTGATTACATGATTTCGTTTACTGCAGGTAATTACGAAACTACTTCCTAAAGCGAACTTTAAAAGTTCTAACCTGTTGATGCCAGCTAGACGGCGTTAAATAAACTGCCATTTTGTACTCAATCCATACAGTACACATTCAGCATACAGAATACTCAATTAAATGTACATTGTATTCACGATACTTTTTTCAAATAAACACGATAGACATTTCACAGGAATCACGTGTATCTGATATTGTTCATTTTTGAAACATGACGACTACAAAAAATTCTTTCCCATAGTTAACACTGTCAAGTGATCTGTTTTCTCCTTATAAATCAAATGCTGAAATTTCACTTTATCATCCCTAACCGGAGATATCTTGACATGCTATGCGAGATTTTCATCAGAACCATCTGGCACCACTGCATTGTCGTTATGGAGTTCCACTCGCTGAAATGAATCTAAATGAATTTTGTCGAAACTCGAAATATCATGTCGGTTCCACGCCCAGCACTTTCCGTTAAAGACCAAACCCTGCATGCTGCTGTACGAAAAAGCTGGGTCCATTTTTTTCGCAACAATTTTTTCAGCATTATCTTATCTGAACATGTGTTCAACCCTCATCTTTGACCGTCATATTCTTGCCAGTTTTTGTTCGCTTTCGTAAAAGTAAATAAAAAACTGAAAATCTGAAAAGAACCTTCTATAGCGGACAAAAGGCACGCACGGTCGTACGCACCTGGCCGAAGAAATAAAAAAAAAAACCAGCTTTTGTGTGTGGTCTTTCTCTTAAATAATGCGTGTTTGTCAAAGCAACCCTTGTAGAGATGGCCATTTCTAATAGGTCCGACCCATCCAGTCTAATTATATTATTTCTCAGAATCACGAGCTATGGAAAAAGTGAATTATTCCGAATCACGATTTAAAATATCGTCCATTACCTGGCAATGACCAGCGAGCGCTTTCGCTGTTCTCGGTAACCAATGACCTCTCGATTATAACGTTAAAACGCACTTAAACTCATTCATCAATGTTCTTTGTAAGAAATCCGGGTTTTATGGGCAGGCGTATTATAAATTGTTGCCTTTTAACTGTAACGAGCACCTCAGCAGTGAACGGCCTCATGCTGAGGAAAAATGCCAGTCTCGAGGCTTTGCTTAAGACGTGCAGAATGCTCGAAATTATAGCAGGTGGAGGACTGCATGGGTATATACAGTATGTACTCTCGAAATTCAATCATAGTATTACACCACTCCACATATATATCCGTACATGTCTTTCTAAGTACAGTAAAGCCTGTTAAGAGGGACCACCTAAAAAATGCTATGTTGGTTACTGTACATAGGTGGTCACTATACAAAGGTTATCACTTTTCCAGGTTTTACTGTAAACGGGAAATCTCAGGTACATGAGAAAACATTAGATATGAAAGAATTTTTAATTTTTAATCCCGTTGGTTGCTTGCAAATTGGGTCTTATCGGGTCGTAGAGCGTTATTACGTGTTTTAAGATACCGCCAAGTGGCGCGTACAGTTGTTTTTTGACACCAGAACATCAAAGGTGCAAACGCAGAGTCGGCATACAGGTATTTTATAATCTGAGGTTGAATGGGTACAACATCACTCGAAACAGCAAAATTGTATGCCGTGAGAGATTGAGGGAACGAACACTACAGTATATATAAATAGAAGAAAGATCTTTTTGAAATCTTTTTAACAGACACGTACATGTACATCTACATGTACATTGCATGTACGATTATTGGAAAAAAGAATGAAGTATGGTTTTTCTTCAACTTTATTGCAATGTATAGTCCATAGTTTTACGGTATTCGATATATGCAGGAATCGTCAAATTTAACAACGTATAGTGAAATAAAATTCTCCGCAAGTTATTTTTGATCGTTCTTAGAATTCATGCATGACAGTTGAATAATTTACTAATTCATTAAATGTATTCCAACGCAATTTAAATTTGTCGAAGAGTAAAAAGGAATCTCGCTGAATTTATTCATACTAGTATTTGCTCAAGCTCCGCATTTGATGCGCAATGCCAAGATGGTAAAAATGCCACAAATTTAATTAACCTCATTTTAGTTCTACATCTCCGAGCGACGTAAATGAGCCTTTCACTCGTTGATGCACGATCAGTTTTTTTTTAAAATTGGGTCCCTTGATCATGAACCAAAACGAACATCTTAGTAAAGGTGCATGTTTAACTGAAATGTTTCTTCCATTTTTAATGTTCTTGGAACGTACCTTTTTGAGTTGAGCATGTTACTCGCTCGCAATAGTTTATGAAGATATACAACTTCAACGTTCTAAAGATCGTGCAAGAAAAATGTAACCAAAATGTTATCGAGTTTAGTATTAAAATTGTCGTCGTTCCATGCTTTTTTAACTAAAGCATCGAGTTGGGCCTATGGACAAAATGTCGTCGCGCCACTCTAGCGGCCAAAAAAGGAACGTCTTGTTCGAAGCGCTGAGTCCTCCTAATTTCAGTTTTTTCCTCCGGAGTTCAATCGCTCGCAGACGCAGCTCTCAGTCCGTATTCACGCAAGGTCAATTCTCTGGCTTCCCTCCCCGTCAAAAAGCCCCCCGATTTAATTAAGCGGGTTAATTAAGTCGGTCCTCCGTAATGAACGCATCTCATTAACGATCTTTTTCAGATTGGAATGTGATAAACGCGCGAGGCCATCATTAAAACGAGCAGAGTGGCAAAATAAACCATTTCCACGAATAAACGCTATCACTTTACCGCTTTCTTAACGTGCCATTTTCCACGCGGCACTTCTGTTTACGCGATGCGCCAAATTCTCACGTTTGTCAAATTGGCCCCCAGCGGCAGCGACGAAAAGCGGACGACGAGCCGCCATCTTGAGCCCACTTAAACTTGGAAGGGGCGACGGAATTGCGCCATTCCCTCTTCCAACTCTTAATTGCGAAGCTGCGTTTTTCTAAATAATTAATTCGGCAACAGTGAAGACGGTCAGCAACATCGAATTAAGGAAAGAAAAAAAATCAGCCATCAACGCAATCGTGATGGCGAAGTGCCCATGCTCGTCATCACGTGCCGACCGCTTGCAAATTATTTACCAGTTAACTCTTGAGCGACAGCAATTACGCCAAGATCCATCAGTTATGCCAGGATTAGAAATCATTCCGGTGTTATTTTCATTAATGGTTGATCCAAAGTGATTAAAGTAATCCAAAATTCTGAAAAACGAAATGCTCCAAAATCCGAAACTTTTTGAATGTTGTCATCACTCCACGAGTGTCCACGTCCATTCCTCGTGGTTCAATGTACGCGAACATGCGAAACATTTTTAAACATACTGTACTCGGACAGAAGATTTATGAATCGCACTTAGGCAGTCGTGAAGTCACGCGTGTAAAAGGAATGCATTCATATATGGTTGGAAAACGATTAATTTGATAATCTTGCGTTCATTTTTTAAACCAATTAGCGTATCGATTTAGCTAGCGCGCGTGGCTTCACGGCTGCAGGCTAGAATTCGTACAGCTTCTGTTTGAGTACCCCTATTTCGTGTTTAAGACTCGCGTACAATCACCAACATGTCTCATTACAGTATATTGTATATGTACTGTATATATTTGCAAAACGCATGAATACCTTCTTCATATACATGTATATAGTTTATGAACTGCGTTCAATTTGACCAGGACTGTTACTTCTGTAATCCATTATTTACGACTGTTGTTTCCTCTGCCCACTTCCCGAAAAATGTGTTAGGTGTCGCAACCTACTGTATATATGAGTCATACGTTTGTTAACATTCTATTAAGTGCGTCATATACTGCACACATGAGTGGGAAGATTTTTCCACCAACTTCACCGTTATTTCACTTGCTATTATACTGTACATGTACAGTGTACATACGGTGTATATAAGGGTACGTATACAAGACGAGCTTTAAGTTTAGGTTTCCAGTTGCAAGCCGTGACTAGCGCATGCGCATTCAATTCAATTCAATTCGGTACCCTACAGTCAGCAAGTGAATGCCATGTGGTAGGAGGGATTGCCAGTTGCAGGAGGGACCCTACT
>JAQGBX010001984.1:0-22146 GCA_034698745.1 Megaphyllum sjaelandicum | reverse complement strand
CCCCAAACACCTCTGAGGGGAGCATTGCTACCTGTGGCAGATTATACGGGTCAAGTAGTTGGCTTGACCATCCCAAATCTTTAAGCGTACGACCGGGATGGTTCGAGACTAACAAATGGTGGCAGCGGTGGGATCCATTAAAAAGCAGGTGGGATTCGAAAATTAAAAGGGATGCAATTAGGAGGCTCCAAGAACATAATTAGTACCAGGAAAAGTCCTTATATTGTGAAAAAAGGTTAAATAAGATTAGGCAGACTATTCGGGGGTTAGTTTTAAGGTATTATAGGTGTTCATAAAGGTTTTCTCATAGGTATTGGGGTTGCAATAGATTTTCATGAAAAGATTCTAGGTCCAAATCAGTTCTAGTACGCTTGACCATTGGTCAAGGGTATGCGAATTGTTCAAACTTAAGTATTTGGTCCTGTTTTGTCTAAATTTTGGATTGGCAGACTCAGATCAGGTGTATCCTCATTATCTGGCCACTTCCTGTCTAAAGAACAGGGATTCACGGGCCTAAGGACCTGGTGTAGAGCTGCCCCAAGGGTATGTAATTGATCCTCGCGACCTACCGCATCTTTTGGCATCACTTCCGGTTTAGGGTCATCCACTTCCGGTGATGACACTGACCACTTCCGGTTTCGAATTTTTGAGCTAAAGCTTCAAGAAAGAGATTTTCCGAAAGGTCTTGAGGAGTATAACACAGTGCTAATGTCCAAATTCAGCTAAAACTAAAATTTTAGAATTTTGTCCGTTGAGGGTGAGTTTGAAGTCTAATTTCGTGGTTCTTTGTGTTGATGTTCAGTAGTGTCTAATCTTTGGAAGCAGATGTGTTAAGTAGGTTGATGCAGCGAAGATCCTACGATCTACGAGGACGACACGTCAACCCAGGGTCTTCAAACCAGCCAGAGCCAGAGGCCAGTACAAGCAAGCCACTCCCAGAGGTTAGTGATAGTGAGGGTGAGTATTTAGACTGCATTGATCCTGATAGTACTTTGCAAGACCTACTTGCAGATACTACTCTACTTTACTTAACCCCAGTCCCCGACGCATTAGCTGAGCCTGACGAGTTAGCTGACCTTTTAGACCAGATACATAAGAAAATTAAGGAAAGAGACAAACAGGAAATGATGGCGACCGACGATCAACTTAAGCTCCAGGGGGTTATGACATGTGTACCTTTATTTGATGGTGGATCAACAGCCAATGCTGATCAGTTTTTCGATCGATTAGAAATTGCAGCCAAATTAGGAAAATGGGACCCAGAACAGAAAATAGATGTTGCTAAATGCCGTATGTCAGGCGGAGCTTTAGCATATGTCCTAGGTACCGAGATGAAAAAGATAACAGATTATGATGAATTTAAGGCCGCCGTACTAAAGCGATTTGCCTACACACATCCGACCTCTCAACTGAATAAGATTACTCAGTGTGTTCAGAAAAGGGATGAACACCCGAGTGACTATGCCAACCAACTTCAGCAGACAATGGATAAGTATTATAAGGTTATCTTAAAGGATCCTGTGGGCCGAGCAGTCTCTAAGGATCTGTATAATAATCAATTGTTAGGTAAGTACACCACCGGGTTAAGAGATCCCGTAGGCAAGACGGTGTTGGGTCGCGATCCAAAAACATTTCAAGAAGCCGTTGAGGCAGCCGTACAGATCACTGATTCCATGTGCAGAGGTGAAACAGAGAGAAAAAGCCCTCGCAGTCATGCAGAATAGTCTGCAACAAGCCAGTGAAACTCTGAATACTGGGTGGAACAAGCTGCCTAATCGAGGCCCCCAGCAGGGAGGAATGGGACCTCGACCAACGAGAGTGTTTTGCCAACTATGCAACCGAGAAGGGCACCGAGCAATATGTGCAAGTCACGTAACGGGAATTCAGGAAGGAATAACCCGACACCCAGAACTGGGAATGGAAAATGCTTCTCGTGCGGTCAAATCGGGCATTTTTCACGTAATTGTACCCGGCGCACTCCATGTCCCTTTTGCCAACGTATAGGACATGGAATACAGAACTGTTGGGCCAAGCAGGCTCAAGACAGTCAGAGAGGACAGGCTCAACCAAAAAACGGATACGGAGGGGTCGCAGGTACGTCCCCTCATTACAAGCAAAACTAAAACCAAGGAAAGGAGATAATCATTGTCGGAGTGTAACGGGAGACGTAACCATTAATGTTAAAATAAGGGATAAGAATTATAACTTCCTAGTAGATACAGGTAGTCAGGTAACTTTGTTGTGTAAACGAGGAGTTCAAGATAACCCGCATTTGAAGGTGAGAGAAACCAGTACATCCTATACCGGAGTCACAGGTGATAAATTAAACGTGCTCGGAGAGACAAATTTAGATTTCAGAATTGGAACAATGAGATTCCGACACCCGTGTTTGCTGATGGAGCAAACTTGTTTTGGAGAACGTGTGGATGGAATTTTGGGTTCGGATTTCTTGGAAAAGGAAGGGGCAGTAATAACCATGGGAGAATCAATTTCGTTTAAAGTCAAACCTCGAGAACAAATTCCATTGGGATATTATGCTCAATCGCAAGTAACAGCGAAAGATCCTCAGATGATTAGGAGCACGAAGTCTCTTACGCTCAAACCGGGAGAAACGGTTATACTTTCTGGATATGTTTCGGATAGCATGAAATTAATTGCTCCTTGTGCCACCGTAATCGAAAATTGTAGAAAACCAAACGAACTAGCCGTAACACGCTCAGTTCAGTGCATCGAACGAGGCCAAAATGTCCCTGTACGAGTGCACAATTTCACTAATAAGAAGATTCGGATTAGGACAGGGATGAAAGTGGCGCAAGTGGCATCTATTTTGGAATCAAAATCGGTAATAAAGAAAACAGAAACTCTGAGAGCGCTATTGGAAAAAGCCGACGTAGGGATCCTTGACAACCAGTGGAGGCAGAAATTAGAAGAAGCCATAGGGAGACATCCTGAGGTGATTCAGTGGACAGACGGAGATTTAGGGGAATGTAGTGCCGTCCAGCATCACATTCGGACATTGTCTGACAAACCGCTGTATCAACCTCCGTACAGAGTGCCTCACTCGCAGCAAGAACTACTGGATAATGAGATCCAGGGGATGTTAGACCGAGGAGTCATCCGACCTTCTATTTCACCGTGGTCAGCACCAGTGGTGTTGGTCGACAAGAAGGATGGAGGGACCAGGCTATGTATTGACTATCGTAGGTTAAATGAGGTTACGCACACTGATCCTTACCCAATCCCCGTGATAAATGAAACTCTGGACAAATTAGGGAAAGCAAAATGGTTTTGTGCTTTGGATTTAGCCAGTGGTTATTGGCAGATTCAAATGGCACCGGAGTCAATAGAGAAGACAGCTTTTACTGCACCGGGAAAAGGGAGATTTGAGTTCAATCGAATGCCTTTCGGTTTGAAAAACGCACCAGCGACATTCCAGCGAACAATGGAAGAAGTTTTAAGAGGGATACTTGGAAAGATCTGTTTCGTTTATTTAGATGATATAATCATCTTTGGGAAGACAAAAGAGGAAATGCTTCAGAATTTAGAAAAGGTTCTAGCCAGATTAGCCCAAAAGGGATTGAAAATTAAATTAACCAAATGTTCCTTCATGAAAAACGAAGTGAAGTATCTTGGACATATTGTTTCGGCTGAGGGAATTAAACCGAATCCCGAGAAGATCGAAGTGATTAAACGCTTCCCCATCCCAAAGACCATAACTGAAATTCGTGGATTCATCGGATTAGTGGGCTACTACCGGCGCTTTATAGAAAATTTCACATCCATCGGAAAACCTTTAACCATGTTAACAAGGAAGAATACTCCATATGTTTGGGGACCTGAGCAACAAAAAGCTTTTGACAAGTTGCGCAGTTGTCTCTGCAAGAAACCTCTTTTGGCCTATCCAGATTTCACGTTGCCGTTTATTTTGACAACAGATGCATCAGGATATGCTGTGGGTGCCATTCTGTCTCAGAATGTAGGAGGAAAGGTGTTGCCCATCGCATACGCCAGTCAGCAGCTGACAAAAGCTGAGCAAAATTATTCAACTACGGAACGTGAGTGTTTCGCAATTGTGTGGGTAATTAAACATTTTAGGTGATACCTTTATAGACGAAGGTTTAACATTCATACCGATCATTCATCTCTCAAGTGGCTGATTAAGGTCAAATCTCCAACATCCCGTTTAGCTAGATGGAACTTGCAACTACAAGCCTACGATTTTGAGGTCATCCATAAAGCCGACAAGGAACAAACTCATGTGGATTATCTTAGCCGGATAGTGTTAGCAATACGAGAAGGGAAGAACGACAAGAACTCCCCTAAACCGATTTTGGACAAGCACACTCAAAGCTGCCCAGCGTAGAGATATATGGTTGACATACCTGATTAGGGATCTTGAGGCAGGAAAAAATAAAGCCCCTTTCTACTTGGATCAGGATGGTATCTTATACCGAGAGGACCGTTCAGAATGTAATGCTTGGAGAAGGGAAGCTTTTGAACAACTAGTTGTGCCCAAATGTCTTGTTGCTAAAGTACTTTGGATGTTCCATGATTCACCCTACTCAGCTCACCTAGGAGCCAAGAAAACACTCAGGAAGGTGAAAAGAGATTTTCACTGGAACACCATGAAGGCTGACATTACGAACTATTGTCCGAGTTGCCACAAGTGTCAGGTGGGAAAAAGTCACGGAGAATCGAATTCTCCTCTATAACCTCTCAATCCAATCAGAAAGAAATTGGAGAGAGTCAGTATGGATGTAATTGGACCCCTACCAGCAAGCGATGAAGGAAACAAATACATTTTGGTGATTATTGATCACTTGACTCGCTTTGTGTGGGTCTTTGCAATGAAAGATCAGAAGGCAGAGACTATTGCCAAGATTTTTGTAGAACAGGTATCATTAATTTTTGGAGTCCCTTTGCAGCTATTAACTGATCGTGGTACCAACTTTGTTTCGGAATTAATGAAAGAAATATGCAAGCTGTTCCACATTAAACAGACCCAGACTACCGCCTACCACCCGCAAGAAAATGAGGTGACAGAACGATACAACCAGACATTAGCGAATTCCTTGTCTCACTATGTGCAGAACAACCAAAAATATAGGGATCACTGGATTCCATATGTGGTGAGTGCGTACAACTCCACTTCCCATACGAGCACTAACGAAACACCTTATTTCCTGATGTTTGGCCAATAGTACAGCATGCCATATGAGGATATCCTAACACCAAGAAGAATCCCGACAAATTTGGATGATCAGTACCATGAGGAAGTTCGATTGAGACTGAGGATGGCTCACGAAGAGGCCATTGATCAGTTTACAAAAAGTTTTGAGAAGGGAAAGAAGCAGTATGACAAGGGAACGGCAGTTCCAAAGTTGGTCACAGGAGATGTTGTCTATCTGAAGATAGGGCAAACTAAGCCAGGGGTAGGTAAGAAACTTGCACCTTGATAAGAGGGACCCTATAGAGTGATTAGACAGACAGGGGCTGTCAATTACGAGATTCATATGGGAAACAAACCCTTTAAACGAGTTTACGCAGGTCGACCAAAGGCAGGGTACGTCCGAAAGTACTCTCAGGCTGATAGAGCGACTAATTGAGATCAGGATCCCGAGGATGATGTCGTCCCTGAGCCAGCAAGCGGGTTGGACAAACGGACATCAGTAGATGCTACAGTTGTCCCTGAGCTAGCCAAACGGCCAGACAAACAACTTACAGTAGGAAGTAGTGACACCACTAAGCCAGCCAAGTTAACCACAGGGAGAGCCGACCAGAAACCAGGGGAGGCAAAAAAATCCCCAAGTGGAAGGTGCCAAGTGTACCGACCCATCAGTATGGACTGCGAAGCAGGGTTAGGCAGGTACGCTCGACCGACCATGAGGCTGAAAATGTTAGTGGGCAAAAAAATTGTTGCGCACGTTAGGGAGATTTTAGGAAAGAATCCATGTGGTGCCGTGGAGCTTGAACGACTCCACGAGTACGAATCCCAGGACACAGCAATCCCAGAGTCCGTGTGGGAATGAAACATAGACGGATGGGAGGTCCACAAACCTCCAGAGCAAGAATATTGTTATGTACCTAAACCTGTCTGACCGGTTGAAAGGTTGATTTCGGAGCTGAGAATGTATATCCTAACTCCACGAGAAGTGGAGCTTATCAAGGAATATGCAGATTTATGCAATCGAGTACATGAGGATCAAGGTCTTACGCGAGTCCAGCAATCGAGGGGAGCAGGACTTCTAGTAAGGATACTTGAGGAATTAAGAACTTACTTTTTAACTCCAGAGGAGGTGAAAATGATCAAGGAATACGCAAGATCGTGTACAGCCTACAACCGAGCCTATTAGGGGATTTTGCCGAAGGTGAAGAGAATTATATTCAGGATTTATTGTAGTAAAAGTGTAGTAAGTATTAGTATTAGGAATTTATTATTTAGAGGTCTTTTAAAATTAATTGCGTATTTTATTGAAAGTTCTGGGAACTTGTTTGGAATTGTTGAAGTGATTGTTGTATTTAAAGTTTTCATTTTAGTCTTGTTTAGTTTAGTGGAGGAGTACTCGGAATCAGGAAGATTCACACCAATTAGAGCAGATATCAGCCCAATCGGACAATCGTTCATAAAGTATACCGAACAGTATATTCACACGTAAGAAGAAATTCAGTCGTGTCTGTAAATAACTGGGCGGAGCCGATCGAAGTCAGCGCCCGCACAGAAACCAGAGTTGGAGGGAATTTACGTTACCCTTCTAAACTCAGTGCTCTGTCATGTAATCATTGTATAAGCTTGTAGTGTACTCTTATGTATTTGTATTAGTGTATTTTAAGCAGGGAGCATGTTCAAGTATGAGACGGCCTGGGTGATAGTTATACCTGGTAGCGAGGAACCACCGGAGTCCATGAAGGCGCCAATGGATACACCGAGAGGAAGAAGGGTATCGAGAATAGATCAGGATGAATTTGGGAATGGAAATTTGGGTATTAAACTAAAACCTTAGTCAAAAGTTCGGACTTAGAACACCTAACTCAGTTCGCAACCGCAGGAGTTGGTAGTGGCCATGTCGACCTCTGTTTGTGTGAACGTTACGCTTTCTTGTAAGCCCCATGTTATTAACATAGGGGTGAATCTTTATTTGTCCAAGGACTACTTTCGTTCGGTGACCTGGGTACGACCCAGTAGCTCAATCTAGGCTTTTAAAAGGGCAATGTTAATCGGTTAGACCGAGATCAAAAAGGAAATGTTATCAAAATTCAGGAAGGCCCAGGATGTTACGATACTAGTGATGATTAAGCAAGTCTTCTTATTGTTTGTCATGTAATTGTTTTGTTATATTGTACCCCATGTGTAATCACCACTTTGTGTTAACCTATAACCCTCATTGTTATTGTTATCTTGTATTTTGGTTCCAATCTTTCAATTTTTGGTTATTATCCATGTTCTTCTTCCTTATGGCTGAAACAAAGATACCTAAACAATTCTTTGTCATTATAAGTGAAATTTGTAATTGATCTCTGTATTGTTGTTTTTGTGTTTAGCTAAGCTTAGCTATTAGGATGGTGCCCCCTTTTCTGTGTTTATAAGTAGTTTGGGAATTAAAATATCTCACCACATTGGATTGATTATGGGAGTGCTTCACAGTGCAATGTGCGACTTTGGTGAAAAGAGACTTACAGACTTTCAAGGAGAAGCTGAATAAAACATGGCTTTAAGTAGGCCATGTTTTACTTTAAAGGAGGATGTAATGTAATAAAAAGAACTCTCACTTGGTGGAGGTTGGATACGACCAGCCGTGTGCGACTCAGAACTATGGCAACTTCTAGGAATTGCCAGCAGCGAGTCACGCGTACGGAACTAATAACAATTCTGGGAAACCTCAGAGAACGAGCTATGTAAGCTGTTCTGGGAATCTCAGTGCAGACTAGCCTTGCAAACAGGCCTTGACAAAATCTATGACCATGCAGCTTATGGACGTGTTACCAAGTCTATACGAACTCCACAGGCCAAGAAATAGCAGGATGCCTGAGTGCAACAAATGGAGGCCAATATGGCGGACTAAATGCACTTGCAGCTGAATGTGAGCCAAGACGGAGGACTGAATGCACTTACAACTGAATGCAGGTCAAGATGGTGGACCGAACACGTAATGTTTGCCACGAACAATTCCTGGAATGCAATGCCAAGCAGGAGACTCAACCCCATTGCCATCTGGTGAAGGGAGTTGGAACTCCGCAGCCAAATCAGCCATGTCCAGATATCCCAGGAGTTACACCTTGTTCAGGTAACTAGACAACACCACCGTATAACCCTAACACCCGAGCATCTCCAGGGAAGAAGGGAGACTCTAACACGTAGAGGCCTAAAGAGACAATATTATTAATAAGAGGTGACCGCTAACCTCCCAGAATGGGCATAATCAGGAGATGATTAGATAAACTTTTTTACTGCAACGGAAACATCCCCCCCTCCCCCTGAGTGAGCTAATTTGGGGAACAACCGGCTCCCCAGGTATATAAGGTGCACAGTTTTTGCATCAAAGGAAGACGGTGATTGTGCTACAGCCGGAGGCCATCCTCAAGACTTTGACCAACTGGACTTAACTCAACTTCAATCTGGGCTTTATGTTGTGAGATTAATTTGTCTTGGGAGAGGGACCCCTTTTTGTATAAGTGTTAAGAATGTTGATACTGTTAGCCGTATGTGTTATCATACTGATCTTGTGTATGTAGCGATAGTGTTAGGATTGTATTACTGTATTGAACTTTTAGCTGAATTGTTGATAGAAGATTAGAATCAACCACATGTCCAAACCCTAATGGTTTACCTTTTTGAGAACATTTGATACGGTAGACACTAGCAGAAACCGCTAGCAAGCTGACCGTAATGTTGCAATCATTCTTGTGCTAAATTGCTAATTGAATAAAACTGAAAGGATTAACACAACACCTAGTGTTCGTGTCTCTTGCTCCTTATCACACCCCAAGTGTATGAACTACAATAATCAGATGCCGTAAAGTACCCCAGACATCTCCGAGGAGGAAACTCACGCTACCAACGGCGCACCTAAGGGTCAAGTAGTTGGCCTGACCACCTCCCATTAGAAGACTTATGGAAGGAAGGTATTGGGACTACCCCTAGGAAGGTTTGCACCGGGCCTAGAATCTTCAAGTCATAGACCCAGGACAGTAGGTCAACTACCTCAGTAATTACCCTGTCAGTCTTACCTAGGATCACTAAGTCATCCACGTAAACCATGACCAGAGCATCCCACCGGAGTCGATAAATGCACTCGACACAGTCAAGTGGGATAAAGTCCTGACATTGCAATGCCTCATGCAACGTCCCCCACCAGCAACGACCTGCTTGGTTTAGGGTATACAAGGACTTATTCAGCCGCCAGACACATCCGTCGCTTCGCGTTGCCCCTGGTGGCGGTTCCATCAGGGCGTGTTTATCGAGCGTGCCGTAAAGAAAGGCACACTTGACGTCGAGGTGGCAAGTAATATAACCTCTAAACACAACAAGCAGGAGCATGACTACGCAGACAATGGTGAAGTTAATCACTGGATTGTACACCTCCGTGTAGTCCCATCCTTTGCGTTGTTGAAACCCCTTCGCAATGAGACGGGCCTTGTGTCGGACAACTGCGCCTTTCGAGTCCCTCTTACGGGCATAAACCCACCTGCAGCCAAGGACACGATCACCTTGCTGCGGCGCTATGGACTCGTAGACGTCACGCTCTTTGAGGACTTGCAACTCGTCCTCCATCGCTTCCTGCCATTTATCAGCATCCGGCGCCGACATCGTTTTCTCGTAGGTGGAGGGGTCCATCTCCTCCATCACGTGGGCTTCAGCAGGGGTAGCGGGATCCGAAGGCTCAGGAGCCGGTTTGTCAGGAACTTTAGGCTCCGGTTAAGGGACCTCGGTGTCCTTCTTGTCCGACGGGGCAATTTTGACCTCCCCCTGAAAAGTGTTTTTAGGGGAGAAGTCAAAGGCATCTAGATCGCACGGAAAGTTCCTTTTTTGACAAAAAGTTGTCACCTCGTATTCAGATTTCAGACGTGTATCCCCACACCGGTAATACACGTCTACGCAATCGCCCTTTTTGCGAGGCTTAAGCTCTCGCTTCCAGACCACCGAGGGCTTTTGTAGCGTCGTCGGTTGGTCCGGTGTTGACGGTTGTTGTCGGAAGGCATCTTTCTAAGCAGGAACAGTCGGGTCAGTCTGAAGAGTCGCCGAGGGATGTCCGTCCAGGACATCGCGTCCGGGCTCCGGCACCTTTACTTTGGAGTGCGTCTGTTCGTCAGAAACCGTCTCCGTACCCGATTCTTTCACCTTGGCCTCGCTGGACTCGAAGCATCTGTTCGAGATGGGATCATAGAAGCTATATCCCCTGGTGGTCCTGGCGTAGCCTATCAAGATTCCTGATCGGAAAGTGTCGCCGAGCTTCTCCCCACGTTGGGCTAAAGGAATGAATCCGTAAACCCTGCTCCCTACCTTTCTGAGGTGAAACAGGTTGGGTGTCTGTCCCCACAGGACTTCGTAATGGGACCTCTTTGACAACATCGGCTGGGGCAGTCAATTGTTTAGGTAAGTAAACGTGAGGAGGAATTCTGTTCAAAAACGAGGGGGCAATCCGGAGTCCTTCAACATGACTCAGACGGCCTGCAGCGCTGTCTGATTAAAGCGTTCGGCCACACTATTCATATGCGGGGCGTCGACGTTGGTACGCATGTGTTTTATCCCCTTTTCGGCGTAGCAACGCTCAGACGCATTAAAGCAGAATTCCCCTCTGTTGTCTGTCTGGATGGCCTTAACAGACGTCCCAGTCTGCTTCTCCATACACTACGCACCACCGCGAAAAGTCGTCGATGATGGCCAGGTAGTAGCAACATCCTGCACCGTACGGGTGAGGGGTTGGACCCCAAACATCCGCATGCACCAGTTTTTGCGGTGCCTTCGTGTAGATTTGATCCACAGCTAGGTGAGTCAGACGACGCATCTTACACTGGTAGCAGGTCTCGCAACTTTGCAGGTGCTCTTTAAAAACTGGCATACCGCGAAAGTGCGAGGACTTGGCCATCTTCAGAATCGTTTATTGAGATATGTGGCCAAGCCGCTGATGCCATAGTCGTAGACTTGACAATTGCTTCCCGGCAGACACCCACAATGCTGGCGGTAATTCATCGCGCATGTCGGGTCGAGGCACCGCTGTCACATGGTACAGCTGGTTCACCAACTCGCAATAGAGAACCTGGGTTTCCTCTCTGTTGAAGATGTTAACTGCTTTCACAGAACCCTGCCAGGTGCAGCCGGCAGATTTGGCAAGTTGAGAAGCCGAAATAAGATTTCTTCGGCCAGACGGAGCGTAGGCTACATTCTTTATAGCCATGCCACGCGTGGTGTCACCTATCTTGGAGGAGAACACTACTGTGCCCTTGCTGGAAACCTAAAACGTGCCCGAAAAAAATTCATCTTGATTGGGGTGATCTCCTCCAGGTGAGCAAACCACCTGCGGTCATGGGTTATGCTCATTCCAGCACCGGAATCCCACGTCCATCATCGACGTCTTGTCCGTCGGTGCTCAGCGCGACTACGTCTACCCCAGTTAATTTAAAGGATCCGTCAACGTTCATGATGTCAAAGCCGCCCCACTCTTGGAGAATGTTAACTACGTTGGAGGCGGCTTTACCCTTGGATCTGCCTCTATGACGTCTTCCACCTCTTCCCTGTTGCGGTGCGGTGGGTTGGAAACTTGGTCTACCAGGACCTGCAGCGGGAACCAGTTCAAACGGTTGAAAAGGGGGGTACTTCGGTACACCTGTTTGCCTGGTCTGTGACGGCGTGGACCGGCATTCGCTTGCGAGATGGCCAACCTTTTGGCATCGATGACAGGTCCTGGTCTCCTTAAGACGGGCTCCTGTCTGCTTGGCACCAGTACGCTGGAAAAGTAGGACGTCGTCACTGGCTGCACCGGATGCACCAAATGCACTGGATGCACCGGGATCGACCGGACGACCCGCCTCTTCCTGGAGAGTCACTACACGCTCCACCCTAGCGATGTAGGATTCAATGGACTCATTTGCTTTCATGCACAGCAAAACGAATTCGCAGTGCAAATGCCAACGATGCTCACGAGAAGTAGGCTGGTAGGTCTTCTGTATGTGCAGCAAGGCCTCCTTGCACTTTTCGCTGGACAAGCCCTGGAAGAGGGCCTTTCTGATCTGAGGGTGTACTGAGAAGAAGATGGTGGAGTACGCCTTCATGCACTTGGCTTGAACGTGTCTCGCTCTACCTGGGTGGCGTTGGAAGGGAGATCACTGCGCTTAGGAGCGACGCACTCAGTCAGCTCCTGGTACTTAAGGCAACATCTAATTCCTCCCACCAGGTTGCATAATTGGTCTCAGTCAGGACCGAAATTTTGGGCGACCTATCGGTGGAGGGGGAAGGTACTTTGAAATAACCATCAGCCATTTTGGATCAGTTGTGGAAGTAATTCCGCAGACTCGCTATAACAACGTTGGCGGCAGCTCCACGACTAAGTATTCGTTGATACCCTGAAAACCCAGACGAATTAGTGACTAGCAGGAATGCGTAACGCGAAAACACTCTCGGTCGCAAAACCTGAAAAGAACTCAGTGCATTAACCTGGAAGTCAATGGATTAACACAGTATCGATATGAAAAACAGAGGGTGCCTGCAAATGGTTAAATCATTAATTAGCAAACGTTAAAAAAATACCACGAACTCAAAAAGGCATTCAATCAACAATTAAGAAGCAAAAGGCGAGCAACAACCCAGGTGCCTGAAAGCATACAACAAAAGCATTCAGTCATATAATCAAAAACAAGGGCTAGTAAGCATTGGCGTCAAAAGGGAAGAGGGATGCAGAACTGTGCAACCCTGCACTGCGCACATAAAGTCACCCTGAGATGATGTCCGCAGAGGGATCCATGGGACATCACGCTTCAGCCGGAAGAGGGGGATAGATGTCCGTCACAAAACGTCTCCGAACACCGCCGTCCAGTTCTTCTTGCTTATTTTTGAAGAACCGTTCAAAACAGCCAACCTGCTCTAGATGACAATAGGTTGACCAAGTTGACCAGGCGTAGGTTGACCAGGCGTAGAAGCAGACCTGATCACAGCATGCCTTGCAATGGTGCAGCATCAAAACATCCATAAACAGCAGAACAGCACACTGGGTCGACACTGGATTAGCAGAGGACTGTAACAATCCTCCAACCACGCTCTGCTACTATTGTTGGTAGCAGAGGGGTGCAGTTCAAATAGTTGGGGTCGCCGAGCGACACTAAGTCAATGCCAGACATTATTCAAGCAATAAAGTTTCTTTAATTACTTATTGCAGATTATAACTTACTCTTAAATCATTAGAGTTCATCATAAACAAAGCACACAGCATAAATAAAGCATAACTGTGTGTGCCTAAAAGGCACAGCACCCTTGGGCATGTTGCTCGCCTAGCAACAAAAGCAGAATGAGCAAAAAAGCACAAAGGCAAGATGGCACCTGAGAAAAAAGGGGAGGGGCAACTATGCTCAGGTGCAAAACGAAATCTAGCTCACCCTAGGGCCAGGTACAAAAACACATGCCAACTTACCCTAGGGTCAGGTACAAAGTAAAAAAACAGTAAACCCTAACTGTCACTGTGTTCAGGTGCAAAAACAAATAAATGAAAACAAAAGCACCATGAACTAAACAATACAAAGTAAAACCCTAACAAGGGTGGCATTAGATCCTAATAAAAAAGTATGAAAATAAATGGTTATCAATAAATCAAACAATGTAAACAATGTAAATCAAACATTAGAGCAAATTAGGATCTATGCAAACCAAAAAAAGGACAGACATGAAAGGTGCCAACAGAAAAGGGGCAGAACGGATAAGACATCTTAAAAGGGATCAAAGGGAGGGTCATGTGAGGCACCCACAGGCGCTCTCTGTTCCCAGTCGCTACCTTGTTATTACTAAAGAACCTTTTGGGGCACAAGCCATGCTACCCTCAATAAGAGGATAACACGTGAAACAAAACACAACGCACTGTCACGATTTGCGCTCAAGGACAAGAGAATCGAAAAAGTTCGGCGAAGTCCAGCTCGCCCGTCGATCACCTCCAACATGGCACTAATCCAACTTCAAAACGGAACGACCGTTCAGCTTTGCGTCCCATTAATTCGTCACGATCGTACGACGACAAAAGTGCATCTGATCCAACAAAATTTACGTAAGGCGAAATTAACTCAAGTTCATTTTTCAATTGATCAAGATAAGCAAAGCATCGAATGACACGTCCAGCTGCTGTCTCGGGCTCCAGACCTGTGTGCAGAAGAAGCTCTCGTACCTCCCAAGTTAAGCTGGGTAACCCCCGTAGCGAGTCCCAAGAATGCGCGTCAATTTGCATGCATGAATAATTACGAAAAATTAGGCAACAATAATATACACAAACAATTGCGAAAGATCAGGCAACGAAAATCATGCGGAATGCGTCAGCCAATCAAGAATGTTAATTAGCGCATAATTAATTTGTTGATTAGAGTTCGGGCGTGACCTTCGTAGGTCACATGAGCCCCCCCTTATTTGATGTCACCCTGACATTAACGGAAGGAGGGCTGTCTTGTCACGGAGCCCCTCCGTGACATTGTTTTTGGTTTCGACGAAATGAAGTCGGACCAAACTCCTTTTATAGTGGTCCCTAACAAAACGAAGCTTCATAACGAAATACTTGGTCGTGTTGTTCTCGACTTCGTTCTTGATAACGTGGATCGCCGATTCGTTGTCAAGAAACATATCCGGTTCCTGGCTGCCATGGGGTAGTATGGGCTTCACCTCCTCCAGAAAATTACACAACCAAAGTAATTCCTTCATAAGGTCGACCGAGGCCATAAGTTCAGCCTCTATGGTCGACTGTGCAATCACGGTCTGACGCGAAGATCTCCACGATAATGGGGACTGGCTGATCATCACCAAAATGCCCGAGATGGAACGACTTGTTCCTTAACTTGAAGTTGCACTATGGTGCGGATCTTTGTAGAATTAACTTGTATGCTGTTGATGTTGTCGCATGATTCATCTGAAGACTGGCCTACCATGTTAGCAGATGGCTGGCTTGTAGAAGAAAATGATGTTTTTTTCTTGAAACTAATGGGCTTTGTTGCAGTCTTGCTTCTGCTAACCTTGGCTCGGAACCTTGGAATTCGCAGTCCTCACGTTTGTGTAAACCACCAAAAAAAGCACAGTAGACGACGTTGGATCATTTCGTCACGTAGTCCCCAAACAAGTCGGTCTCGGAGTCGCTCAGTGAGTGAATTTGCGAAATTACAGTCATCGGCCAGACATCATAGTTTAGTGACATAAGTAGAAATGCTTTAATCCTTACTTTGAAGTCGCTTGTGGAAAAGGAACCTCCTGTAGATCAACGAAGATTGTGGCATGATGTGGCTGTTCGGGATTTGTGTGATCTCTGCAAAAGTCTTTGACTTTTCTATGACTGTCAGTAGAATAGCTCTCTTTTTGTCAGGGTCTGTGATGTTGTTTGCAGCACAGAAGAACTAACTGTTCAATGTAGATATCCCAGGATGTTGGCTTGTCTAAATCAAGACTAAATCTAAATCTAAATCTAGATCTGAGTAAATCTTGCCAAGGAATTTTTAGCAAGCAAGAATTCGTCTGCTCTGAGCGCAAACGCGCGCGTGTTGATACATAACAATCATGTACGTTTGCACAAGTTTTCTTTAAAGATTTGGATGGTGTTTACTATGTTTTAGCAATCAGAATTTGTCATGTTGTTTGATATGTCAGATATTATTAGGAGTTGACTTGTTTGCTATGATTACGCAGAAATTAGCTTTATGGATAGGTAACTAATTAATAATGGGTATTTGTTAGTTTTTGTTAACTAGTTAGGTTGTTATTATATGCTTTACTAGTTGAAAATAAAGCCCAGTGTGAACCCAGTACATTTTATGCTTTGCTTTAGTAGTATTAAGAGAGTAGAAAATCTCATTAATCTCTAATTTGCAAATAATTATCAAGGTGTGTGACCCAACTCACCAACTCAGAAAATGTTTCTGAGCTTTTTCCTAATCAGAACCCTGAGTAAAGAGGGGCAGGTAACATTCACATGTAAGCATTTTATTTATTAGTTCAATTTTGGTTGTATGCCACAACTAACCCTTAATTTTTAATAATGTATGTTGAAGCTAAATTTTGTTTTAAACTAAACTGCTGTGCAAACTTAGCGCATCACCTACTTTTTTGTAAATAACATTATATCAACACATGTTATAATTTGATATTAGTTATATTCTAAATTAATAGTAATTTCTGAGGCATTTATGAAGGTCAAACATTCAGTTCAAAGATCAGAATGTCCAAAAAATGTCATAGCACTGATCACTGCACCATTATTAAATTTGCTATCTGTGAGAGATTTGCAGTTTTTTCTCCCTGTAGAACGTTTGAATGTGTTCTACTAATTAGTGTTAGCCCTTAGTTGTTGTTTAATTACCTAGGAATCAACTAATCCTTTGTGTCAAGGGCTCTCTTACGTTATAGGGAGACTGGTAGACACAGCAGAAAACCAGGGCAAGGGCATCCACAAAGCACCACACCCAGAGACGACAGATATCTTCAACTATCTGCAGATAGAAATCACTTGTTTTTTCTTTCAACTGTTAAAAGAAGACTGATGAAAGCTAGCTATGCTTTCAGTCGACCTGCTACAGACCCCCTTTTCACCAGGGCTCACAGACAAGCCAGGCTAAGATTTTCATAAGAACATGTAAACTGGGAAAGGGATGCCTGCAGATCAATTCTCTTTGTGGATGAGTCAAGATTTGCTCTCCATTCACCTGATGAAAGGGAAAGAGTGTGGAGACAACCAGTAGAGAGATATGCTCAGTGCAACATTTCCCCACGAGTCAGTTATGCAGGAAGCTCCATCATGGTCTGGGGTGGTATTTGTTTAGATGCCAGCACAGATCTGTAACTGACGCTAAACTGAGCATTAGACTGATTCAATTAGTTCTTTCCTTAGGATCGTGTCGTAACAATTAATCACAAATCTGGCGATACATTAGGACAATTTATAATCACTAAGATTCGAAACGCACAAAGAGAAACCAGAGCACTCTAAGCAAAACCATTAGCGCAACACTACGTATAAATATCTGCGTGCAATAAGGCACCAAAACATAACGAACAAAAGCTCGAACAGGTCCATTATCTGGATAAACATCCCAGTTCATGAGAGAATAGGTAACCACACAAAAGTTTGGCTCCTTACCTCATGACCGCAGCTTTGGGGAGGGGGGAATACAAGGGCGGGCTATCAACTGCTAGCTTGAGGTGAAGACTAAAACCACCACCAGGTGGGTGGCATTCACCACTTATCAAGGCCACTTTAACGAATTTCTAAAAACCACTAATGTTTGCAAGGTTGAAAATACATGTGGTGACCCTTACCAGTTCTCCCAATATCACTTTACAAAACCCACCAAATAATCACTGAGATAAATGAGCGATAAAAACATGCACAACTAAAGGTGCGTATCCACTTAGGAAACTTTGTTGCGAAACAAAGTTTCTCAACAAAATGTCATGAAAAAGTGTTTTGTGTTTCATGTTTCGTGTTTCGGAAACATTTGCGTATCCACTTGCGAAACAATTTATGTGAAACTTTTTACGGCGCATGCGCGAAAAGGGTAAAGTAGCGATAGCTTTTAGCAGTGATGGAACAGAACGAATTTTGCGCATGCGCCGTAAAACGTGTTTCCGAAACACCCTTTGATCGACGGTAGTCCCTGGCTGGACGAAACACGCCATGAAACAAAGTTTCATGTAAAATTTTGCACCAAAAATGTTTCATGAAATTTTTAGCCTCCATGTTTTCTCCGCATATCCAATCAATAAAACATTTAAATCCTCCGAAACCTTGCCCTGATATGTGGGCACCTCGACAAAGGTGGGTCCTCCCAAAGACTCCCTCAGTGCCCTCAGCATGGCCCTTCTATCCATAATGTTAGGGTTGATCTGTCTCTGATCCCAGTAGAGACACCCTTTGCTCCGGCAGTAGCGTATCCATCAATGCCTCCCACACCTCCAAAACTTCTCCAAAATTATGTTTAAAGTCGGCTAAGTCCTGGCCCATCAAGAGATGATTCTCCAAATCCCTAAAAAAACGTACACCCACCTGCTACAATTGTGACGCCAGCCAAGAAGTCAACCTCACGAAGTCTCTAATACTCACTTCCCTGAGGATCTCCCTGGAAGAAATCATAAATTTGAAACCTCTGGCGTAGACCCTTCTTGAACAAATAGCGGAAGCCGGCAAAGATCGCTCCTGCTCCCTGGTAATTTTATGAAAAAAAGGATTAATCCAAGTCTCCCCTTCCATAGTGCCAGAACATAACCTAAAAAAATCATCGTAAACTATCTTGTCACAACATAGTCCAGCACTTTCCAGATCTGCACCGCCTTCTTCCGCGTTCCTAGGTCCAGGAGGCCTAACCCTCTCATCCTCAGGGAGGTGAAAAAATATCTTTAAAGGATACCTCTTGTTGCCGTTGATCCAGGCTCAGAGGGTCCCAATCATCCAATCAATCCATTTCTAAGGCGGGTCCACATACTCCAAGATGAATGTTATTTTCGGAATAATCACCCCTGAAACGAGACGAGCATCCTAAAAATGTTTAAACCCTACCTTAGCGACTTCCAACTCACTTTAAAGTCCTCCACCACCTTAGCGAGGGAGGACCAGTTTACCAATTCGTCCTCCCGTGAGTCCAGGCAAACGCCAAAGATGCGCTCTCCAGACACCGGAAGAAACCCTCTCTCCCGGCACTCCCGGTCATCCTCCTCTGTGAGGAGACAAATCCTTGATTTGTCCTCATTGACTAATGCGCCGCTTACTCTCGAGTATACCCTATAAATTTCAAAAAATCTTAGACCATCCACGGATCTAAGAAAAAGGGACAGATCGTCAGCATACCCCAGGCACACCCTTGAGGAGACGATGGTCGTGGACCTCAGGGCGAACCCCATTAACTCTTGATTCAGCTTCCTTATAAGAGGCTCTATTGCCAAGACATACATCAGCGAAGAGAGGCTATCCCCCTGCTTGATACCCCTTCCATGCTTATAGGGTCAGTGGCGATTTCCCCGTTTCGCACCACACACTTGCTATTTATCAAAAGGATTCGCAGCCGACAAGGTCCCCACTAAACCCAAACCTCGCCAAGACCGAAAACATATATTGATGGGAAACATTGTCGAGAGCTTTTTTTCTGATCAACTGAAAAGACAATGCCTCTGAGCCCAGCCGCTGCTGAAAGACACCCCTAACTGTCTTAATGTTCGTCCCTATCGTCCTGTCGTTAAACCCACACGTTTGTGCTGGAGAAATAATCTCCGGTAGGAAAGACTAAATCCTAGCTGTAAGGAAGCTTGTCAGCAACTTATAATCGGCGTCAAGCAACGAAATTGGCCGCCAATCATCTAGTAAAGAGGGCAGATCTCTTTTTGGTATAAGCACCATATTGACATCCTGAAAGTGTGACGTACATGCGTTCCGAAACAAGATTTCATTAAATCTTGTGCTGGTCATAGTGTAGCTTTAAATTTCAAACTGTGTTGTTTATGTGTGGACTAATTCAACGAGGTGGAGAGACGTGCCTTATACACACAGCTCTTCACTAAATTTTATTTTATTAACAAAGTAGACCCTAAGCATGTTCTCGGCTTATTCTATTTAATAAAACGACCTAGGTCCCGTCCTTGTTACTTGGTGTAGCTGGCAGTAGTTAGTAGAGGAGCAGATGTGGCCATAAGCCGTAAGGCAGGTGGGTCGGTGGCTTGGACATTCATTTTTGTCCCTATCTACTGTCTAGCAAAACCACAGCTAAGGGAACGGGCTTGGCGAAATTAGCAGGGAAATAAGACCCTGTTGAGCTTGACTCTAGTCTGACTCTGTAAAAAGACATAAGAATTGCAGCATAAGTGGGAGATGTCTGCTATGCTGATGTCGTCCTTGAGAAACCACTACTTTTATCGTTTCTTTACTTACTCGGTAAAGTGGAGAGCAAAACCTCATCTCCGAGTGCGGGCTAAGGTTCTTTCTTCTGGTGCCAAGTGCCATGCCGTCCTGCATTAATTGCTCTTGGGCTCTTTAGCGCATTAGCAGTGGGTTCGGAGGCACGATCCCTACCAAGGACAATGTCAGGTGGGGAGTTTTACTGGGTTTGACTGAGTTTGACTGTCAAAAAGAAATGCAGGTGTCCTAAGGCTAGCTCAGCAAGGATAGAAACCTTGCGTAGAGCAAAATGGCAAAAGCTAGCTTGATCTTGATTTTCAGTACGAATACGGACCGCGAATGCGTGGCCTATCGATCCTTTTAACATTAAAAGTTTCAAGCAAGAGGTGTCAGAAAAGTTACCACAGGGGTAACTGGCTTGTGGCGGCAAAGCGTTCATAGCGACGTCGCTTTTTGATCCTTCAAAGTCAGCTCTTCCTATCATTTCAAAGCAGAATTCACCAAGCGTTAAGTTGTTCACCCACTAATAGGGAACGTTAGCTGGGTTTAGACCCCCGTGAGGAAGGTTAGTTTTACCTTACTGATGAATCGTTACTACGATAGTAATCCTGCTTAGCCTGAGAGCAACCGCGGGTTTGGATTGGTGGTCCTTGTGCTAGGCTGAGAGGCCAGTAGTGCGAAGCTACTATCCAAAGGATTATGAATGAACGCCTCTAAATCAGAATCCATACTAGTCACACGTAGTTATACCTTCCGTGCCTCGATCCTTGGACGGCAATGCCAGGTAATGTGTCTGCTTCATTCAAAGAGCATGCCTTCAGGGTAACCTGCTGTGTGTTGCTTTTTTCAGCTGGTTGGCTAATTGCTGGTCATGCCCCATATTAAGGAGGAAGCCTTTGTTCCAATACATAGTCCAGTGCCGGTTTTTCTCGTCGTTTTGATGAACATGCAGAGCAATGTTGGGGCATAAAAAATTTCTCTTTCACTAGCACTGCCTTAGAATTTTTATAAGTTCTGGAAACCAAACTAATCTTAATTTTTTTAAAGTAATTTCAATGAAGCAACAGTGCTGTTCTTCAAATAAATTTTTTACGGGCACTGCCTTGGAATTTTTCAAACTTCTAGCAACGTTTTTTTTGCTTGCACTGCACATCCTCCTAATGTTTTTCAAGTTTTTCCATTTCCTCTTGGAGGAGATCCTGTCAGAAAATGGTGGAAAACCTCAGGAATTTCCTTCTCAGGACGATACCCGTTTTACATTTGATGACCTGTTCTCTGCAGAGTCACCTAGGGACAATGCTAAGTTGCAAGGGACTGCGCAGGTCGCAGAGCATAATTGCGATGTGGTTTGCCCCATCTCAAGAGTCAAACTGCAGAGTGCGCTCAGGAAGATGCATAACTTAGCACCAGGACCTGATGGTATTGTCTTGCAGCAAGTTCGAAGATTCAACAGCGTTACAATTCTGGTGCTGTACAACCTAATGATGATGAGTAAAGATACTCCATTGAAGTTAACAAATGCACGCACAATACTGATACCTAAGAAAGGGGATCTGTCAAGGGCCACTAATTGGCGACCATTGACGATCTTTTCAGTGGTGCTGCGGGTTTTCCACTCCATCCTAACGACTTGGCTTTCTTTTGCATATCCATTTTATGCAGGGCAAAGGGCATTCCGGCCTCTAGATGGTGTATCCACAGCGGTAGTCACGCTTAGCTCTAATATCTGACGCACACCGAAAACACGTTCCACTATGCGTTGTTTTCCTGAATGTGTCTTAGGCGTTTTATAGCATGTAAAGCATGTAAAGGTGTAAAGCAAGGTGACCCTCTATCACCGTTTTTGATTAATATGGTGATGGACGAGCTGTTGATGGGGATTCCTGAATGTTTAGGAAGGTCAGTTGGTGTACATAGGTTGCCAAGCATCGCATTTGCTGATGATGTCATCTTATACGCTAGTGGCGTGAAAATGATGACCAAAATGTTGGAGTGTGTTAATCCTTTTTTCAGGCAAGAGGCCTTAACCCTTTCGAGCCTGACGGTACTTTTGAGTACCAGCTATTCATCAATTTATTGCCCCTTAGAAAATGACTTT
>JAQGBX010001983.1:0-22146 GCA_034698745.1 Megaphyllum sjaelandicum | reverse complement strand
AAACGTCCTTTTTGAATGGCCCCTAAACCACACGCACGACCATTTTAAATGTCCACCCATACGACCACACGACCACAAGACCAACGGTTTCTATTTTATATATTAGATATGCAAAGTACATGTATACAGGTTTGCTCTTACCCGTTAAAGCAATGTGCTGCTGTTTGGACGTGTCTGTCAGTTATTAACGTAGCGCCGCATCGAACATCATTGTCGTGAACTATGGCGATCTAAAAAGACACATTTTATTATCACAAAATGTGGTTAAAAGTTTAAACATAAAATAAAGTTATAAACTTTTGTGATCTTGTGAATTGATCGGAAATCAATCGTGCTGCTGAAATGCATCTAATGCCTGATTCCCACTGGGCAGAAATAGCAGGAAAATAGAAATTCATCTGCACAAGCTGCTTTATAGACTTACTGAATGCAAGTACATGCATGCACAGGGCAGAATTTCAACAGAAGAAAAATCAAAGCGCTAACTATATTTAGAGAGCCTATACTAGCTGTCTCTAACTATATTTAGAGAGCTCTCTAACTATATTCGAGCTACAGCGCCGTCTACCGAGAACAATATGCCCAGGGAGATTCAGGCATTACCACTCAAAAGTTGTATTACGTGGAATGTCCGTGTTAGGAAACGTTATTCTAGGTTTTTAAGCGGTTTCATGCATAAATTCCATTCCCAACAACATGAATTGCCATTTTAATCTGCATATACAGCGAAAGCCTGTTAATTCGGTCAGTCTTATAATTCGATCAAAATCTTTAGAACTGATTTCCTTTGACGGAACTCTCTATTGTTCGGGCAGTTTCGATATGGAATACACACGAAGGTTTAAACTGCGGATTTTACGCCTCCCATGAAATGTAAGTCAAGATGTTGTATATGATTCATTTTTAGTCACGACCTAAAATGTAGTTGAGGCTAAAATGTTTTCTTTTTTATTTATTTATTAAAAAATAGAGCTGAAATGTGACAACTTTCTTGTAACCGAGTATACTCGATTAGAACCATCTTTTCCTTGAAGTGGATTCGTGTGTTATATATCTTTTAATTTAGGGCTAGTAATAAGCATAGAAAGAAAATCGAAAACTATTCATTTAATGAAACGTCGCATTTATGAAATCGAAAACTCGTTAACAAATAAATAAATTTGTGGAAAAAAAACAAGTACATGTATGAAAAACGTTAGACTTCATAAACGCGTATACACTAGCCACCAAACCAAAATTAAAAACCACAAACTCCAAACGTTCAATGTGAACTAGTTTCTATAAAAAATAACACAAACTTGTTTTGCAAAACTAGCTGATCGTACACACTGCAACAAACCATATTGACAAAACTGAGCAGACGACAGAAGAAAGTTTGGCTATTGCCCTTTCATCTCATCGACACTCGACGGGAACGCCAAACTTAATTTTCTAGTTTTTAGTTTGGCAAAACCATTTTGTTTCGTTGCAACAAACCAGAAAAGTTTAAAGTATGGAGTTTTTAGTTTTGGTTTGGTGATGTGTTCCCGACTTAACGGAGCAATTCAACGCTGGAATATTTTTAAGTCTGAGAGGAAAACCTAATGCTTTCGAATTAATAGCATTTCGGGTACTAATGCTTGAAATGGGTGGTTTAAAATAATTCATTGTTTGCACAGAATTAAACCTGACCATATTCCATGTTACCCCGCATACAAAAGTTGTACTTGCCTCCCACAGAAATTCGTTCTCTTCGGCACTGCTTCCGCACAAGATCTTGTAGTTTTTGGCTTTTATAACACTGCAAGAGGCTAAAGAAAAGGAAAAACAAACTCATCCGGCTTTTAATTTGAGTGATGAAATGTTCCGATTAAGCTAATCAGTGATGGAGGAAATGGAGAACGCCATATTTGTTCATGGCGTCAGCATATTGTACTCGACCATTTTTCTAATCGAACATCGAAGTTTTAGAACAATTATAGGATGTAACTTACAGCAACTTGCTAAGCTGATGATCGACTCGCATAAGGGATATTTAAGATTTGCGTCCGAGTGTTTGTCCTCGCCAACTGGCTGTTAAAGCGGAAAATGAAATTTGGGCAACGCCCTTTTCAAATTAATTGCATCAGAAACGTAATTTAAAGTTCTTTTGAATTACACTCACCACAATTAAGATGCAAAGCACTAAACACAAAAGGATGCAAGAAATAATGTTCTTCGTTGTAATGCTAGGCATTTTTACTGATCAGTGATTGACTATTCGTCCAGTTTCACAACGTAGCAATGGTACAAATAATTTTTGAGATTAATGGAGTAGAAAATGGCGGCGCTACTTTCTTTTCCTCGGAGATGTTTTGGATTGCTCTCTCTATAAATCCCACTACTCACAGAAAGATGAAGATGTGTTTGGCGGTTTGTAGTCTCAGTTTATCAATTCTAATACATATAAATTACTCGATTATATGATATTTTCTAAGTAAACATAACTAAAAATAATGTTGGTGCCAAATCCCAATTTGATTCATTCTCACCACGGTGTTGATCAAAGTCTGGTGCACAACAAATGCCATTGCTTTTATATGCATTTGATGAGTTCGCAGCGCCACACGGCGTCAGTGATTTTGACATCCTATCGATAAACGTATATCGTATCACTACTACTACCTGTAGGCTGATTGCTATATTCTGAGAAAATGGGCAGTGGCACTATTGTGCTACCCTGTTTCAAACTACAACTATATATAACTAGAGTGGTAGTAGAAACTAAAACTGTAGTTCTTAATTACTGGTACATAACTATTTTTTGTAGCTTTTTTTAATTGTAGTTGCAAAAGCAACTAAACTATTTTAGTTAAAAAAAAATAGCTGTACTGGCAACTAACAACACTTAGTTTTTTCGTAGCTAAACTAATATTGGGCAACTAAGAATGACATTTCTTCAATGTCACTTAAAAATAATTTGTTTGCTTTCTCTGATTACTTGAAGCCTGTAACGGGATGTATTGTATTATGAATATTCTGAAGGACGACAAAATGTTTTGAGTAAAATTCGAAATTTTCCACCAAAACGAGTTTCTGTCTGTTCATACTTTGTGATGTTATCAGTTTTAGAATGATACTAGCGGTTGTACCCGGCTTCGCCCGGGGTGTTTTTACCAATGGCGATGGCGATACGACGTACGACAATCAACCGATCCCTATCGTTTTGAACGAAATTGCGATCTGCATTTTTAAAATCGGCGCCATCTCCCTCGGCCACGCATGCGCACCTGAAAGTTTTATGGCCCCCTTGAGCGATTTGTATGATTTATGGCTTTGGAAAAACCCGTTCGACGCGCGGTTGTGAGGGGGAGGAGGTGTGTCACGAACGGCCACTAGCATCAGCAAACACGAACCTATGACCGTATGACCATCAACAGGATTGGCTAGCCTCAAATGCAAGATGGCGTCGTTTTCTATTTTATAGTTATAGATTTCTTCGTAGATTATATTTTTTTATAGATTACTAATGGGTAAATTTTGTCTCACAAACAAATAATAAGATTATTTTTAATATAACGCCTTAAATAAAAATGTAATTGCGATGAATTACCTACGAAGTTTACCTTCTATGAAAACATAATGCTAAAATTTGCTTATAAAAAAGGTAATAAAAGTCATAGGTTTTCGCAATTGCATTTTTATTTGAAGCATAATATTAGAAAACAGTCTTAATACTTGATTGTGCGACGAAATTTTCACATTTGTGATATACATGTACATGTATAAAGAAAGGCACATATTTTAAACGAAAGAGAAGGAACTGGATATTGAATGATTTTTCGACCTTACGTCCGTTACAAACTTCCGGTAACCGGAAAAGGCAAAACAAGTAACTTTTAAATGACATTGAAAAACATTTGGTTTATTAGTTGCTCAATATTAGTTTAACTACGAATAAACTAATAGTTGTTAGTTTTCCTCGCAACTATTTTTTTCCTCAATTAAATAGTTTTAGTTGCTCTTCCTACTACAAATAAAAAAGTTATAAAAATTAGTTGCTTACTTGAATAAGAACTAAATATTTTCAGTTGTTAGTTTACCCGAAACTAATATTGATTAGTTATTTAATTGTAACTGTAGTTAACTACTGCCAACTCTGCCCTGGGGGTATCTAAATAGTACTAAATATACGGAATACAATCGTATCACGTTTTTCCAAATACACTGTCTTGCGGCACGCTTCAGTTGTTCCCATAAAAGGGCTAAAATCAACCTTATTACAATCTAGGTGGTGTTCCTCTGAATCTGCGGTTCTCAAACTTTTTTTGCCTACCGTCCCCTTTTTGAAAAAAAAAACTTACTTACCGCCCCCCTTTTCGAAAAAAACTTACTCACCGCCCCTCCCTTTTCGTAAAAAAAGTTTACTTACCATCCTTTTTTTTAGAAAAAATTAACACTGACTCCCGTTCTTGAAATGAATAATGTAACCCATCGTCTTGTTTTGATGTCGCCGAAAACACACCAGCTAAAGTTGGACGTCTCCAATGTTGTTCTTTGAGCATTTCAAAGTAATAATTTTTTATTTGGGGAATTACCCATTTTGCCAATTTTCAGTATTAGGGGCCATTCAGAAATGATGTCACGCGATTTTTTAAGTTTTTCAGACCCCCCACCCCCTATGTCACAATTTGTCACAAATTTCCAGTACCCCCCAACCCTTCCTTCAAAATAATGATGTCACGATTTTTTCAATGAGGCTCATTTTCCTAGTAGAAATTCGCAAAATTTTCCAAACTTTCGGAGCACAAATTTGCAAAATTTTCCACGTTTTCCATCTACATATACAAATTTACACATTTTCCCACGTTTTCCGAGTATTAATTTGCCAAATTTTCCACGTTTTCCGTGTACAAAATTTTCAAAATTATCCGCGTTTTCCGCGAATACAAATTTGCAAATTTTGAATTAATTTTGTAATTAAGATTGTTATACATTTAGAAAATGACAACATTAAACGGGCGATAGCCAAAATTCGTCACGACAAATTGATTGAAGATGTCAACCTAAGAGATGAAACAGATTTCTTCAACAGCAATCACTTCTGCAATCAGACTGCTGAAAATTCCCCTCCACCGGAGTGGAAACTTAGAGGAACGATACCAATTCCTAATTCTGTATGTATAATAGTTTAATACATTTGAATCATGTTTTGATTCAGTTCCTGCCAAAATTACAATATCCTCAATTCTGATTTAATTTTCATTAGCGAATCAGGAAGGAAGACAATCAAAAATGGAAAAAGAAGGGAAACTCAAAAGGTGTTAGAATACCAAGAGAATTGGCGTTGCCGGAGCCACAAATTTCTGAGTTGCGCCCTGGTGAAATGGATCCGAACCCTGAAACTCAACCTGATCGACCAGATCCCAACGATATGGATGAAGAAGGTAGCATATTTTGTTTCTATATAACTAGTCATTGAGGCTTAATTGTGCTTAGCCCTTAAATGATAAAAAATTAGTGAACTTTGTTAAAATATGATCATCATTATTCAAAAAATTGGAACGTTTCATTTACCTAATAATGATAATCCGTGTTTGACATAAGTCTCAGGAAAATAAAAATTCTTTCTTCTAAACTCTTCTTGAAAAAAAAGCATATAAAGAACGATCAATTTACCATATTTGAGAAAATAGTGATGAAAAATGATTTATGAATTTCGTTTAACTCATTTTTTAAAGCCAAAAAGCATAGAAGTTTGCTCGTTTGAACTTTAGTTAAAAATTTATAAATGTATGACGTTAAAAAGGACTGTGATATGTGTGATATGCACTATAAAAGCAGCGTAAGTGTTTAACAAATTTGGTACTCCGTACTCCGTAGAACTTGAAATGCTCGCAGAGGCTCGAGCACGTTTAGCAGTTATACAAGGAAAAAGGAACAAGCGAAAAGTCCGAGAAAAGAAGTTGGATGTAACGAGACGATTGGCAGCGCTGCAGAGGGCTGCTGGTAGAGAACTGGCTCTTAGAAGGTAAATTTTGGTCGTATTGTTTTTTACGGTGATTGGCATAACCTCTAATGGTGTCTAATAAAAGTAATTTCTTTCAATTGCAGCAAGAAGCAGCGTTCAGTTGACTATCAGGCCGTCGAAATTCCTTTTCAAAAAAAACCTAGCACTCCAGGTTTTTATGGTACTACTGAGGAAACCTATGATCCATTGACTGCGGATTTCAGACGTTTAAGACAGAAAGAAGAGGTGAGCATAATAGATTTTTCCAAGCTTAGTAATTCCTATCCAAGACCTTTACATTTGCTTTAAATGATGTTAATTTTTAAAATTTTCTTCGAGTATAAAGGTTTTTTATGAATTACAATAACCTCATTTGTCTGTTTCATCTTTCATTATAGCGACTTATCAAGAAATACAAGCAGAAATCAAAAAAGAGGAAGGAAAATGCCGTTCCCATGGCCTTAATGCAGGGAAACTTTGAACCGGTTAGAAAACGAAGCAAATTGGTGTTGCCAAAAACGAAAATTTCTGATCAGGAATTGGAGACACCACTTCGGGACAAACTAAATATAAATCCAGAAGCAGGACTGACGTTTGATGATAACACGAACAGCAAGCAAGTTCAGGTGAATTCCATTTCGTGCGGTTTATTTGGTTTATTTGGCGGTTTATTGGTGTACGCAAAATTTCTGTTGTTTAAAGAGAGAAAATTGTCGTGATACATAAACTAAATCGTGGTGCAATTGACTGTGAATTCTAATTAGGATTAGAAATGCAACAATCCATGTTTAAGAAAAAATACTGCATTTTACATAAATGCTGTTTTTCCCTAAAACTGAATGTTGTATGTCTAAAATGACTGATTTTTGTTTTGAAATTATACTCGATACCGAATTTCAGAGAAAATTGAAGGACCAGCTGAAAAAAGGTTGGGCTACCTTGCCGACACCCAAAAATGACTATGAAATCATCTTCCCGGAAGATGAACCCAAGGATGACGAACGTATGGTGCCAGATGTCGATGCTCAGAGGGCTCAGCGTAAGCTCGTTTCAAATTTCTATTCTCCGCCAAATCAGTTGATACCTTAATGGACTACAATTTACGTAATTTTTATCATCCACTATTTAGGAGATCGGGAATTTCGCGCAAAATCTCAATCCGTGCAAAGAGCTTTGCCTCGTCCAGCCGACATCAACACGACAATCTTAGGACCGATGAACTCCGATCCACCTCTCGACGACCTTCAGAAGGTAAACTGGAAATATGCAAAGATCTGTTATAAAAGTTAAAAGAAATGAAATCAATTTTAAGCCACTCTTTTGTGGAATCTTTTTAAGATTGCTGAATGAACATGTTGTATCAACATTTTTTACAGGCCGAGGAATTGATAAAGAGGGAAATGTTGGTGATGCTGCATCATGATGCTGCGCATCATCCTAGGGAGGAACAGGAAAGGGGAAGGTCCAGTCAGAGCGCTGCTCTTCGTCGAAAGCATCATCTCGCATACCTGAAGCAGCATCCGTACGAAAAGGTTGAGGAAATAGACATGGAAAAGGTATGCCGGACACACTGTAGGCTTGTTGACTTGTTCAGGCCAAAGGAGATGTAAAATGAAACTTTATTGTTAATGTTCACTAGGCAAAGCTCCTTCTGCAGAAAGAAATGGAAGTGGTGCGTCAGGGCATGAACCATGGCGAAATGTCGCTGGAATCGTTTTCGCAGGTGTGGGAAGAGTGTTTGGCCCAAGTGATTTTCCTGCCATCGCAGAATCGCTACACGAGAGCTAATTTGGCAAGCGAGCAGGACAAAATCGAATCGCTGAAAAAGAGGTTTGAGGTAAATATTTATAGGCAGAAATGAATCTCAATGCTCCACTGCACTGCCGAGTTTAATCATTTCCAGTTCCTTTTCACGGTGCTCACTTTTTTTTAATGTAAAGAATGTTGGGGTTTCTAGTTTTCGGTAAATGCTTTTTCCACTATGATTTTTCCTTTAGCAAAACCGAGCTCACGTGAGGAAGGAAACTGAGAGAGAGGCGAAGCTAGAGAAAAAACTCAAGATTTTGACAGGGGGCTACCAGGTGAAGTTCATTTTACTTTCACTGTTTGTCATTCTTTTAATTGTTATCTGCCGATCTTGTTAGCGTGTCCATGTCTAGCTCAATGCCGTTGTCCTTTTTTTTCAGTTTCGGGCAAAGACGTTCATCGAGCAAATTGGGGATTTGAACGAGCAAATCGAACAAGCTCAGCTGGAACTGAACACGTTCGAGTCGCTGCAGGAGCACGAATTAAGCGTTGCCATTCCAAAACGCCTGGAGGTAAGCCTTTTACCAAGGCCTTGAAATTAAGTGTGTGCTTGCTTTTTGTGTTGATATCCAATTAATTTCTCCTCGTTGAATTTAAATTTAAAAAAAGTTTTATCCTATGAAGATTTATAACAATTAAGTAACTGTGCTTTTACTTGTTTTTTCAGTCACTCACGGAGGATGTTAACCGACAGATGGAGAGAGAGAGGAACCTACAGAAGAAGTTCAGTGATCTGGAAGAGGAAATTGAAAAGTTGCAAGTGTGAAAGGAAATCCAGAAATGTCGGTACAGAGTATTCCTTCGCAGTCACTACAGTAGATGCATGATATGACCACACGAATAGATAAGACGTGTGTTCAACTAATTTTATGTATTTTAATCGAGAAAAAGTTTTAATTATGAAAAATAAACAGTTTTATGCACTTATTTGCTGCATAACATATTTTATTTCTTCTTTTTTCCACATTTTCGGAGTACAAATTTGCAAAGTTTTCCACGTTTTCCATGTACAAATTTTCAAAATTCTCTACGTTTTCCGAGTAAAAATTTTCCGCATTTTATTACGACGAAATTTTTCCATTTTAAAAAATTTTCGGTGCAATTTTTTTTTTTTTTTTTTTTTATTTTTAGTAAATTTAAAAAAATATATATATATTTTCCAGTGTCAATTTTTCACGTTGCCATTGCATGGTCAGGGAAATTTTTTTTAAAAAACCTGGGAAAGTCAGGGAAATTGAAATTGAAATTTCTGGGGGATTAATCCCGTAATAGCTATTTGTTTATTTTGAAGTTGTTTAATTGACCTTAATTCGGATTAGGCGTAATTACTCGTTTCTAGATTACACACAGTGAAACCTGGAAAAGTGACCACCTTTGAATGGCGACCACCTGTTTATGTCGACCACACTATTTAGCGTATAGTTGTTTTTCAAGCGTGCGACCACCTGTGTACATGCAGTGACCAACATGGCACTTTGTTTGTGGTGGTCACTCTAAACAGGTTGATGACTTTATCTCAAATCGTTACAAAATGGAAGAGGTTAATGAAGGATTCGAGCAACTGAAAGCAGGCAAAGGGTAAGCTCCCTAACTCAAATTTTAAGAAAAAAAAATGCTCTAATCTTTACTGTAACGTCTAAAAAGCACGTCTTTAGCTAATGTTGCGTCTAACACATTTTCCTCGAAGAATTGCATTTCTGTATAATACCTGTTTCGTTACTGGTATATGTCTAAATACATCGTTGTCATGAGGATTTTTATTGGAATAAAAATATAAAAAACCTATATTCAATGAAGAATTCCATGATTTTTAAATGAAATAAAAAATAATGCAAATAAACAATTATTTTCCAAATTACGCGAAATTTACGCGAGGCTGAATAAGACAAGGAGAATCATGAAATAACTACTAACGCGCTGAATTTATCTACAAAATTCGCGAATATTAGAATATCTTTGCTATGCTTTTTTCTCAGTATTTTTAAGATTACGTACTCATAAGACACTATGTATACATTGTAATCATGAAGTGTATTTTTTCAACATTCCGGAGCATTTCATTGCATGTACTGCTGGTTTCAAAAATGCCGCCAAAAGTATGTAGCGCCACCTTCCCCAACGCATAGCGCTTTTTGATAACGTACGAAACGAAATAAATGAGAAATTGCTTTCGCTTTAAAAGTCACAGAAAACCCTTTAAACAAAATCATGTACGTTCAATACCGCATCAACCGTGGAATTTGCTAGGTAAAAATATACAACTTTGTTATTAAAATTATTGAACGATAGTTATTTAGATTGAAAATGTATATCAAGATCGTTTCCCGAAAAAATCTCTAAACTCCAGTGCAAAACGCGATAGCGGAAGCCATCATGGCGGAACAGTCAAACTTTCGTACCACACCTGTGGTATCGGAATCACGTTTGCGGAGCTGGAGCAAATATATCGGCAATCCGAACGTAAGTAGTTATATGGTAGCGTTTTCTGTACACTGTGGAGTAGGTTGAATAAGACAGGGAAGCTGGGTAGGACCAGCGCTTGTTATAGGCCTGAACTGGTCAGGTACGCAGTCTGGGAAAGGATCAAATGCGATACGAAATTGCGTTCAACTTTCGTTTTTTAAATGTCTAAAGTAGGCTTAGAATGGTTCTTTCAAATGCCTTTAGGTTTTTGATTCGGGTGGGGAAAGATGTACCCGAAACAGGGTGCAAAGACTGACCACGTGCTCCTGAACTCAGGTTGATTTGGAATTTATAATCTCAGGCTTATCACAGGTTGTCAGATAATGCATCACATGACGCACATTGTTTTGCTATTGTTGGAGAATTTTTTGTAGATTTTCAGTGCATGATGTATGGTCGTGTTGTTGACTCGTTGTGGTTGTTGTTGTCGTAGTATGTTGGTATTTCTCGATCTTAGTCGCATGACACAGTTACTTCAGGTGTTGATCGAGTTTGATCAATTTACAATTGCGGCATTTGTTATTAACATTTCGACCTATTAATATTAGTGCACCGAGCGAGCGTTTGTGATCGAGTGCGACATTTATAAGCGGATAAATTGGCAATATGACGGATAATCTTAATTTTGGCCTCCAGCCAGAAAAAGCATGTCTTCTATTTATGTAGACAGTAGTGATATGACTATTTTCAACTTTAAGGGTGTTGCTAAACGCAAAACAAGGCCAGTATTGTCAAAGTTCGATTCATATTTGAGGCAAAATCATTTAAAAGTTTTTGCAATTTTTAGCTAAGCATTTCGGCATAAAGCTGGGTTTCCATTGATACCTATCCAGGGCTCGCCAATAATGTTCTCACGCCATGCACTTTGATGGACACCCAGCTGTTCACGGTGAATCATGTCCGAAATACTTAGCTGAAAATTGGAAAAAAATGTGAAATGATTTTGCCTCAAAAATCAATTGAACGTTGACAATACTGGCATTGTTTTGCATGTTGATTCGCATCAGGGAAAAAATTGGGTCTGCCTTTTGAGTGTGTTTGTCTACTAGTAAACATACACGTTTAGCGTTTTCATTTAGTTGGTTATTCACACCATATAGAAATGGGTAGACCCTATGTCCCTATTACCAGAAAAATCCTTTTTTCCCCCCGAATAAATCACTTATGACAATATAAATAATTACTTGAGATATATTTAGACTATAATATTTCATTTTCCATCTTGAAACATGTTTTTTCTGTCAGATTGATGGAAGCGTAGAACTAATTTCTCTTCCTTATTACCCGCTTCCTTTTGATTTATTTTGGTATTTAGATTTAATAATGGAAATAAAAATACAAGTACAAGAACCTAAATTCTGTTTATATCAGGGTTTACTTTCCAAACCAATCATTGCTGGTAATGGGTTTACCACCTTAACAAACCATTCAGAACTTCACTAACAATCAATTAAACATCAGTGTATGCAATGTCAATTGTATTTGTTACTATTTCATAATGCACATTTTAACCAGATACATTTGCAAAGTTAATATAATACTCTTACAAATCGTGCTAAATATTTGTTAATACATGTAGGAAAAGAAAAACCAACCTCAAAGGACTCCTCAGCAATGCGGGCTAGCGGTGTTCCAAAAGGCTGTGCTGGTTCTTCTGCCTCACCACTGTTCACCAAACCAGGGACCCTGGCAAAAGAGGCGCAAGCACCGCGACCCAAACGACCCGACAAGCCGATCTATACACCCCCTGCACGAGCCAGGCGCAAAGAAGATGGCGGCGCTCCTTCCCCAGAACCAACCACAAATTCTCCAACAGAAGAACTGAAGGTCCGCCAAGGCGCCGTACAGTGTCTACTAATAGTACGTCATCCGATCCTCCTATGCAGGAAGAGCCACTGCCAATGCCCAACGATATTGCTGTGGGAATCCAGGAATCCCAGATAGGAAAGCAGAGCTCTAGGAGCATGCAGGACATTCCAGAAACTTTCAGTACAATGGAATTTGTGAATTCAAACATAGGAAAGTATCCACCTGAGGTACCACATGACGCCACGAAGGGTCTGTTTGTATGGAACAGTGGCGTGGGGTCTCAACATTCTCCGAAGGATGTGCTGCATGGTTGTAGCTTAATCACGGCAAATCCTTTAAGTATGCAAAGTCCAATTCTAGAAAGCTATCCACCTTTCCCTCTAAGTACTGCTTCACCGAAACAGCGAGCCAAAGGCCGGGGACGCCTGCGACGCCCAGATGATCCTCAATTGGGGTTAACTAGACAGCTGCCACAAGTATCTGAGCTAACAAATCAAGTTGGCAGCTTGTCCCTTGGTGCTGTGGTAGCACATAAGCAAGAAAACAAAGCTCTTCCAGCGGTTGATGCAAGTGCTCAGCCAAAGACCTCTGAAATTGAAAACATCGTAGTTGCTGATGGAAGCTCCCAGATTCAAGCTTTAGAACTTAAGTCTGCAGAAGATCCACCAAAGAACGTGGAAGATGAAGTAAGTCAGGATAAAATGCTAGCTTATCGCCCTATTGTGGACTGGGCGGCTGAAGTAGAGAAAAGTGAGCAGGAAGTGCAGAATGAGTCGACGGAGGAGGATCAAGAAAGCAGGATGTTGCCATTGGTGGCAGGTAGAGGCTCTGGTCGAAAAAGTGATCGCAGATCTAGCCGCCGCCCCAGAGAGCAGCAGCATTCCGGCACGACTAGTGGAAGGTAAGTGTAGATGAAAACTGGCAAATGTAATCTTTATTATATTTAACTTGCAAGATGACGTTAATAACCTATGATTATAAAATGCTGATCAAATTTTTGCTTTAAATAAACTACAGTTACATAATATATTTTTGGACCAAAGTAAATTACATGTGTTTGCCTTTAGGGCAGCTAAATTATTGCCATCATTGTCTCGAGAATGTATTTTCTTATTTCTAAATTTTTTGCATGTTAGTGTTCTGCGCTCTGTTAAACTACTGAAATTTAAATCAATGCAACTTTCATTGCCTCTATCCTTTTCGTTATCAAAGTTGAAGTTTACTTTTTATCAGAATCACATGTAATGAGGAAATTAAAAATAAAAAAAGTATCAGTGCACAGACAGGTGATTTTTCTACTTGGAGAAAATATATTTTAGCAATTATTACCATCTTTTAAATCTCTATAAATAAATTTGTTAAGTCTCTACACATACAATTTTCACTATCCTGATCAAGGTGAGTAATTACCAATACCGGGTATAATTTCGATTTTCTGCAGTCAATAGAAATTCGTGAAGCTCAGTGTGTATGCCTACGTTAAGGGTAAATAGAGGTGGACACAGGCTGGAAATTATTTAGAGGGGAGGGAGGGGGGTGAGAAAGAGAATCCCAACAGCTTAAAGCTATTAATGTAGCTAAGGGATTGTTGGGAATGTGGCATGCGCTCAAAAAAACAAGCATACGTAGGACAAGGAGGAAAGCAGGGTGTTGGGTAGTGCGATCACATTGTACGGGATTTATCCCAGTAGCGAACTCCTAGTGAGTACCCGGCTTAACGGAAAAACTACCCAGCATAGTCATAGTCATAGAGAGGGTTAATGAAAATGGTTTCTCGCTTTTGAGTTTTATTTCACCAATCTCAATTTCATGAATAAAAAGTATAGATGGGAAACTGTAGAAAATCGCTTTTATCAGCAGTCCTAGTCTGAAACACGGTTTTGATAAAAAAAAACCTTGGCAGAGATTCAAGCTACGAAAGCTTAGACTGAATGCAGATAAGTGCTGAGATGTGAGGAGAATAGAAAGAGGAGTGGTGCATGGTGCATTTGGGTCGGCATCTTAACGCTGGGAAATAATTTCTTTTGGAAACAAAAATGTATCATTGCCATTATTATAATACTTAATCAGTGTTGTAAGATATGAAGTATCAAAGGGTAGTCATCTAAAATTGTTAATTAGCTTGTTGTACCCTCTATTATTTAAAGTATGCCGAAATAACGTATTTCTGACATTGTATAATGACTCAACGAAATAAATTTTAATTTAAAGATCAAGTCGTGGAAAAAGTTCTCGGGAATCAACGAGCCAACAGGAGGAGCGGAAAAACCAACGAGAGGAGCGAAAAAGCCTAAAGGAAGAACGTAAAAACCGCAAGGAGGAAAGAAAAAGTCACCCCGAAGATAAGAGAGGCCACCCTGAAGATAAGAGAGGCCACCCTGAGGAGAGGAGAGGCCACCCCGAGGAGAGAAGAGGCCATCCCGAGGAGAGGAGAGGCCATCCCGAGGAGAGGAGAGGCCATCCCGATGAGAGGAGAGGCCATCCCGATGAGAGGAGAGGCCATCCCGAAGAGAGGAGAGGCCATCCCGAGGAGAGGAGAGGCCATCCCGAGGAGAGGAGAGGCCATCCCGAAGAGAGGAGAGGCCATCCCGAGGAGAGGAGAGGCCACCCTGAGGAGAGGAAAAGCCACCTTGATGAAAGGAGAAATCACCTCGATGAGAAGAAAAGCTTTCAGGAGGAACAGAAAAGGTATCAAGGAGAGCAGAAAAGCCCACAGGATGAGCGCAGAAACATCACCAAGGAACATGGTCTTCTTCATGTGCCTAAATTTGAGATGTTGACCAAGGGCAAGTTGGAGGGTGATAGTGAGGCACCCAGGAGACAGCTATATGACCCGGACAACCCAGATCGCCCCCTCTGCGTGGTGTCTCCTGCTAGCCACACGGTGAGTCCCGCTCAAGAGATTCCACCAAGGCAGCGGGCATATGTAGGCCAAGAAGGCGGTACGCCCCCTTATCCGCACCATCTACCTCAGCAGTATCGTCCTAATCCAAACTTCATTCCGGGGTACAACTTCCTGCACTCTCCACGAGGCCCTGTCTTCTTCAGTGGCATGGGTTTGCCCCATGTGCCTCCGCACATTCCAATGGAAATGACGCGGCACAGGTGAGTAAGAAGTTAAAAATATTTGAGGAATGAATGAATTTTTTAGTCCTTCAAGGGGAAGTTTCCGAATATCTTTCCAAATTGTAATTCTCCTAAAAAGTTTAGGTTTTATAAATATATATTCTTTTAATGTAGTTCACCCATGATGCCACCCAGCATGTACAAATTTTCAGCCACTGAAAAGAACGTCCAAGAAGCTTTGATCTTGGAGCAGGACTTGAACGTGCTCCTGAGCCATCCATTCAACACTGCAGATTTCAAGAAGTTGGGTCAATGCAGGTAAGAACAAATTTATTGTTTTTGGTCATTTTGGGGCGTTTTTTTTGTTTGTTGCAGAAACGATAAATTTGTCATTATTGAAAACTGTTATGCTTTTGAAGAATTGGCAGATAATGACATATTTAGCCACCATTGAGTTGTAACCGTATTTGGTTAAGAAACTGATACTTTCACATGTTTGCTCTCAGTGTGAGCAGTCGAATAATATGCCTATCCTTACTGTTACATGATTGTGTCACGAAATTTGGCAAGGAATTCAAGTAATGGTAATTTCTTATCAGAATTACTAGAATAGTTTGACTACATACAGTACATGTACAGTATGTGTATAAAAGTGGAACATATACATGTACTTAATTCATGCTTGGTAATTTATGAAAAAAATTATTTAGAATTATGTTTTAGTAATTTTTTGAAATCAAAAATTTGCAAGTTAAGAGCAACAGTTATTTTTTTTATTTACAAATCTTCATGCTATTCCTCTACTACTATATACTGTATATTCACTTTGACCTGACACATGAATTTCTTCAGCATGATAAATCATGCATTATATATTGTTTTTAAATTGGCCTCGTTATACGAGTCGAGGAACAAATTGTGGCTTACACACACATTTCTTGGACGCCACCACGACCTATTTGAAGGAAATGGCCATGCGCTTCTGTCATGTCCAACAAATGTGTCTTAATGCTTCACTCCAAGCGTTGCTCCAGTCTTTAAAAATACCAGCCGGTCATCTTCCTGTTGTAAGGAAGCAGTTGACACAATTGCACCTTTGCATGCCTAGTCATCTTGTGAGTTTGTTTTTAGCATTTGAATACTGGCGACACGTCATCAAGCGCCTGAAACAGGGTGCTGAAAATGCTGTAAATGAACATTTAAGCTTATTGACAGAAAAGGAATTTGTTTTATAATGTTTTAGTTCTAAATCGTTTGTTTTGCTTGAGAAATTGAAATATAGTAAATGTAGAGGCAGTTATCTGATTTCAAATTGTCCTTGTTACATCCATGATCAGCTTTTCTATCTCCATTTCACATCAGTCTGTAAGCATCTTTGAACAGACACTATTACTGACATTACTATTACTTCCTAATAGTGTCACCGTTTGAGAACAGTGAAAAAAATAAAAGATGGCTTTATCAGGCTTTATAACATCAGTCATGTTTAGATAGTTTTGTACTTTGGTCTAGGGTTAACCCTAGATAATATAAGATTGCAAAACGTCGCTTTTAAATATTGATTTTTGGTCTATTTCTTTTTTTTTTATAAAATATACTTTCAGAGGACATTTTATTTTGAAATATGTTTTCTGAGAACATTTTATTTTGAAATATTTATCAGAGTGACATTTCAAATCAACATGTTAATCCTAAGACTTCGGAAAGACCCTGGTGATATTGTGTCCAAGAATGACATCTGATGTCCGCATCGATCTTTAAATCACCCAAAACTGTCATCTGTAGAGAGAACAAGATAGCGATTGCCATTAGTACAGACCAAGCATAAGTTAAACTGTCAAGTTTTACTCTTGAAAATGAAATCATATTTCCGAAAAAATTCAAAAACACTGGCCTTAGAAAAAATGTCCATGCTTTTTATGCTTTATTGGATTAGCATGAAAACTTTTCAATTGTTTGTCTTAATCACCCTGTGTCATAATTCGTTACTGCTTATTAAATCCTTACAAAGTATATAAAATTAAATATTATCTGTATTATATTTAAAGCAATCATGTTCATGAGCTTGGCTCTGCCCATAGGAGTGGCGAGGGCCAGGCCAAACGTTGTCAGACCGACAATAATGCTATCATGTAAAAAGTCACAACTGTTAAACCCACTTCCTGTTCTCTTTGCGTGACCGACTCTTTTGCCTGATGTCACAGCTTAGGTCTTATGCCACTTCATTCAGCGTTAATATTATTATCCGTTAAAGTGGTATCCGACCTTCGGAGAATTCATATGCCGCCAACTTCCTCCATTGGGATGTGTCGGACATGACAGTTTCACAGGGTAGTTCAGCATTGCTTTCTCCAAGCGTCCCCATTTCTCTGGGCTTTGGTACCGGCAAAAGTACCTTCACTTTACGTGGCTGCTCCGCTGGGGAAGAAGCAAAACAGGGAGGAGGACGGGATGGGAAAGGAATATGGCCATGTCCCATTTAATATAGGAATTATCCCAGTATTTGCCTTGGGGATTGTGGGAAACCATGAAAAACCACAATCAGAATAACCGAGAAACCGAGCCTAAGTCTACCAAAGGCCTCGGCCAGTTTTTCTTCTTCTCCGTTTTAAGTCGTATCTGATCTTCGTGAAATTTCACAGAGTATGCCAACTCCATCCACTGGAAGTTGGGACACGTGACCGGTGAAGGATTCACAGGGTAGTTCACCATTGCTTTCTCCAACCCTCCCCATTTACCCGGGCTTTGGGACTAGCAACAATAGCGAAGTACTTCACTATATATGGCTGGGGAAGAACCTAAAATCTTTCATTAAGGGTCAAATTATGTTGACTGGGTAAGTCCAAACAATTGGTCTGGCAACATTTCTAATGGTATGATCAAGATTAACACATTCATGGGAGTTTTCTATTGACATTGAAATGGCGAATCTTTACCTTTTAAAGTTTGATGCCATCAAGAAGTTCGTCGAGGGTGCTGGAGATGTCGCACTTCTCTGTCTCCGACATCTCGAGGCCTGCAGCCTTGATGGCTCGTTCCAGGCACTGCTTGATGGTCTCTAAGAAGTAGCCGGCCATTTTCTTGCTGTATGCATACGTCTGCGCCATCAGCCCGCATTTCAGGTTGGCGTCCCAAGCTTGCATGGCAGTCTCGTGCGCCTTGTTCCAGAACTTAGGCGCTGTGAAGATCACTTTGAGTAGGTAGAGCAGGGTGCCTAGGACCGTAAAGCAGAACTCCGACACGGAGGTGCCGATGCGGGCTGCACACTGTCCCACCACGGGCAGATTCACCAGACTGCAAAACAGAAAGTCCTTCACCTTGGTACGGACCCAGTCCATGAACTTTTGGGTAGCGGTCCAGACGATCCCGGAGTCCTCTTCGAGGGCTACTTGCACTGAGATGGATATGTCGCGTTCGAATTCAACCGCCAAACATTCTAGAGTCTTTGTGGTGCTTTTTGAACACGCCATTGAAAATCCACAAGGTTGTGTTAGATTTCTGGGTTTAACGGTTATTGGAATGAGGTCGCAAACTAAATTTCTTGCAGAGCTAGTTGTCCTGATTCTACAGGAACGAATCGGAAGTACAATGGTATTCAGATTGGAGTAGGTAGTTTTCTACTTTTAAAAGGTATGCTATGTTCAATGGCAGTCAAGACAATTTCGCAAAGCTTATGGGTTGTTTGTTACACCACATTAACAGTCAATCATAATCATGAAGGAAATCAGCTATGGCCATGAAGGAGGCAATACAGTAGCTAGCTCTGACAGGATGTTTAATCTAGAATGGCTGGCAAAAGTCAAGTTCGCTCTTATTTATAGAGTTTATCCAATGTTTACTTGATATAATTTTTTTGAATAGTTAACGCCGCGTTCATCCGACAGTTTCCTTCTTGTTTGATTATTTGAAATTTCTATCTAATTCTAACAGAAATGTGGTCAAAAAATGCGTGGAAAATGGATTCTATACAATCACCATCACAGAAGAAAATCATGTAGAACTTGTTTACTGACAACATATTCTCGAATATTAAGAAAATGAACCCAGCCAATAGTTCATTATATAAATGAAGGATAATTTTTATTGGAATTCAGCAATCCTGCTAAAGTCTATAATTACATAATAAATTCATAATTTAGTCCAAAATGCGATGAACTGGACCAATATGCTGAATTAAGAATACTTGGTCAACCGAAGTCAACCGAATGAGTGAGCTTCAAGGCTAGTTGGTTTAACTAAGTAAGTAGGCTATGTTGGAAAATTTCTGGAAACAACTTGCAATGATTATTTAGCATTTCCATTTCCAGCTAAATACTTGGTACGGACATCCTTTCCTGACCCTCGTATAAAAATGAGTTATCGGCAAACGAAATGACGAATGGTGGAAGTCTGTCCTTGCCACTGCCAAGTCAGGGATATTTTGGTTCAAGGCTAGTTGGTTAAACTAAGTCATTCTGTTGGAAAATTTCTGTCAACAGCTTGCAATGATTATTTAGCATTTTCATATCCAACTGATCGCAGAAACATGTTAAAAATGTTTCATTTTTTGGAGAAAGTAGGTTGAAATTTCTAGGTAGTACATATACAGTAATATATGTTTAAATTGTAAATGATGAACATTCTAAAATGTATACGAATACGAGCAATACCAATGAGAGTTCATGTATAATAATAGTCCCTTATACAAGCATTACCACGCTATGGGTTAGTATCGTTTTGAAAAAATGTAGCAACATAATAGGCATCCTGAAAAATGACATACAGTAGCATGTAAAAAACGTGTAAGTATTTATGCCAATGATTCTGACTGAGTATAATCTGGCATTTAAGTGAAATTCAGTGCGTCAAGAGTGGCTGCAATGTCCGTCTTCTCTTCGTCAGTCATCTCCAATCCCTTGACCTTGATGGCCCGTTCCAGGCACTGCTTTAGCACTTCCAAGAAGTAGCCCGCCATCTTCTTGCTGTATGCGTAGGTCTGGGCCATCAGCCCGTTTGACTCATTGGCAGTCCATGACTTCATGGAAGTTTGGTGGGCCTTGCCCCAAAAGGATGGCGATGTGAACACCACCTTCATCATGTGGAGCATAGTCCCCAGCACCGTGAAGCAAAACTCAGTCACAGATGTGCCGATGCGCGCTGCCCAGTTGCCCACCACTGGAAGCCTCTGGATCTGGCTGCAAAGAAAGGCTTTCACCTTGTCCCGCATCCAGTCCACGAGTTTAAGCACGGCAGACCAGTATGGACCGGAAGTACTCAGTGCCTTCTTAGCAGCATTTCCGATCTCGACGTTGAAGAAGTCTTCCTGCTCTTCTGCGGCCATAGTGTTAGAAATGGTTAACGTGTCACCCTTACTGCTACGAGGTGCTATAAAACTTTGCAAGTCTGTAACAGAAAGTGGGTATTTGGTGGTTACATTTTAGGATTTATTATAAAAAAGGCTGCATGAAGTTTTGAAATTTCCTGAAATCTATTAGTATAGAACAAAACAAAATCAATTTTGATTTCCTTGTGCTTTGATTAAAAATCTAGTAAATTAAGGGTAAACATTGTTGTCTTTAAAATGCATTTGGCTATTCTGAGTTAAGATTATCCAGAATCTCCCTGAACAAAAACAAAATAATCTGCTTTGAAAATGTATGCCAATCTGAAGGAATAAACTCAACAAAATTCAATGGCCACTATTAGCGCTAATCTGGCTGTTTTAGTATAAGTTTTAGTATAAGTACTAACTACTAAGATTGGATTATGAATTTCAACTATTTGAAGGCAAAAGCATTAGGCTGTACAAATCTCTGCTCACAATCAGTGGTGACAGTTAATCAAGTTATTTCAGCAAACATCTACATGCGCTAAATTGTATTGAAAACGATACAGGTATTCTTATCTTACATGTTGTCTGAGTTGCGTACTCACCGACAATGAAACAATCGTCGTCTTCCTCTATGATTTCCTCCGGAAAGTTCAACGGGTTCTCTTGCGAGTCCGTTAAACAATCGTTACAGATATCCTTCTCTGATTCCTGAATTTCTGTAATTGTTCTCGACGAAGCCATTTGGAGAAGTTTCTGAAGTAACGTCTAGCAAACTTGAAAACGATTTTGCTTGAGTCGTATTCTGATGCAGTGTGAAATTAAGATGAACACAAACGCTTTCTATACACTTTCAAAACTGTAGCTATGGGGAGACCTCTTGGGCCACTCCGTTGCAACAACCAATTAGAACCTTGTTTTCTCAAGGATGTTATTTTGAACAAACATTCGTCGTTTTATGAATTTGCAAGTTTTTATTGGGAAACATGATCAGGACATTCCGTTCCCATGAAAGGATGCTGTATAGCGATGAGCCCAGAATTGGTTTATGGGCCAGGGTTAAGCGACTGGTTTATGCCATAGTGTTGTGCAAATTTAATTACCAGTTTTATATGAAAACAAGGAGACGACTGTTTGCAAAATTTCGCTTAATTTTCGCACTAGGAAAAAAACCTTTTGAAAATACGTTTCAAGTCTTTTCTTATTGGTTGACAGTAATGAAGTCATTCTTTTACTGAACTTCTAGTTGACGAATGTACCGAACGGCGTCTTCATAAGTTAGCGCCGGAAGCTCCTATGCCGCTGTACATCAATTACAGAAATGTTGTATATACATGTAATTCACGATAGTACAATTTTTCACTCTGGTAAAAGTCATGATGAAAAGGATTCTAAGCTGCCGTATCTTATACTGGAGATCATTTGCACTATTTATGATTTAATTCAATTCAACTCAGTACCCTACAGTCAGCACTTGTAACAAAGTGCGTAGTACTGATCGTAACAAAACCAAAGGTACGAGGGACAGCAAACAAATTAGCCCAAGCCAAATAATAGGAACATAGGAACTCTTTAATTCGATATCATAATTCTATTAAAGGCATAATCACAAAAGCTCAGGTACAGGGCCGACACTTCGTAACGACAAATCAATTCAATTCAACTCAGTACCCTACAGTCAGCAATTAAATGCCATATGGTAGGGAGGTCAAGCCCATTTTTAGGA
>JAQGBX010001982.1:0-22152 GCA_034698745.1 Megaphyllum sjaelandicum | reverse complement strand
TATCATAGCAGCCACCCTCCTTTTGCTAGACTCATCCATACTTCCTGTTTATTAAATGTTATGCTTAGCTTTTAGTAATAAAGGTGCACCCTTTTTAAACCATTTTAAAATAACTTTACATGAAACATTGGATTAAAACCTTGAGAAATATATATCAGTATTATATCATTAGCAAGTATAAAAACGTGACATCACACTGACAGTCTACCCCCCCACCCCTATTGTCATGATTTGTCACAAATTCAGCATCCCACCTCTAAAGCCGTGACATCATTTCTGGATGGCCCCTTACGAATATATTTCTTGTAAATGATCTGGAACATAATTGCTAAAATTGTCAAGTTTTCTAAATAACTTTTCGATTTCTTTAGGCAACAACTACCGAAGAGGTGACCAAACGCACTGTTATCGAAAAGACCCGCCGAACTCAAGTTACCACCACTGAGAAATACAGCCCCGTCGTCCTCAGTAATATCCCTATCCCTACCACTGGGGGTAAAGTAACAGGTAAAAATATTATCCACATTAATTGTTTCTTATGATGTAACGGTCATGCATGGGTACCACTTTCGTGTGCAAAATGATTATACAGTAGCTAGTTAATCTAATGAGCAATTTCCGCTTCCTATAGCCGAAGTAAAAATGCCCTCGGGCACTGTGGACCGCCCTTCCATCGTAGATAATCATGATGGCACCGTTAGCATTCGATATGAGCCACGAGAGGAAGGCCATCATGAATTGCACGTGAAATTCAATCAAGAACATGTTCAGGGTACGGAAGCGTTATTTCTTTATCCAGGGCTTGTGACTTAATTGTACATGTGGTTTCTTATGCTTGATATTTTTTTTTCAGGAAGCCCATTCCGTTTCCATGTTGATTCCTTAAGTAGTGGTTATGTGACTGCATATGGTCCTGGATTAGTTCATGGGGTCTGCGGCGAGCCTTGCAATTTTACCATTACTACGAAGGATGCAGGTGCTGGTGGTTTGTCCTTGGCTGTTGAGGGACCATCTAAGGCTGAAATTGGTTGCACTGACAATAAAGATGGAACGGTCAGCGTTTCTTATCTCCCAACGGCCCCTGGAGAATACAAAATCGGAGTCAAATTTGCTGACAAGCACATCAAGGGCAGTCCTTTTTCGGCAAAGGTCACTGGTGAAGGACGAAAACGTGCACAGATCTCGGTAGGTTCGTCCAGCGAAGTATCCCTTAAAGTAAAGGAACAGGATATCCACAATCTTAATGCTTCGATTACCGCACCATCGGGTCTTGAAGAACCATGCTTTGTCAAGAAACTGCCTAATGGGCATTTAGGTAAGTTGTTGGGGTGATATTTTCAGTGGCACTGCAGGTGATTTGACCATCTTCAGCATCTGTTCTTGAAAAGCAATTAAATTTGTAATTGTTGCTGCTTGAATTTAAGTTTTATGACTCCATGTCAATGAAAATATCCCAAAAACATTGCAAAGTTTTCTTTTAGTTTGTTTTTCTAATAATGGATCGAGATAGCAGTTTAATTATTCTCAAAACGTTTTCTTATTACTCCAGGCATTTCATTTACCCCACGTGAGGTAGGGGAACATTCAGTGGCTGTAAAGCGTCAAGGAAAACATATTGCTAACAGTCCATTCAAGATCATGGTTGGAGACAAAGAAGTTGGCGATTCCAGCAAAGTGAAGGTGTCTGGCAGTGCATTACAAGAGGGAAAAACTCACGTTGAAAACGCTTTTACCATTGACACAAGGGCTGCTGGATATGGTGGACTCAGTTTATCCATTGAAGGGCCAAGCAAGGCAGACATTCAGTGCAAGGATAAGGATGATGGCACTCTTTCTGTAAGCTACAAACCAACGGAACCTGGCTATTATATTGTGAATCTCAAGTTTGCTGATCACCATGTGCAAGGTAATTAAGATTAAATAAGGACATTCTTCTGTTTACAGTATAGTTTTCCATAATGACTATGTGAATGTAGGTTATTGCAATTATTTATGTGGAATTCACTTAAGCTCAATACATTGTGCCTTATTATGTTACATATCATATTCTTAATCTTTGTTAAAAAATGTGCCTGTTATTTCTCATCTTACCTTTAAATACTTGTTGGAGAAAGAATTGCAGTACATTATATAAATTATCACATAATTATTAGATACATTATTATTACATTTATTAATGCCCTTAACAATTATCGTATTGGCGATAAAACTATGAAATGCTGCTCTTTATAGCTTTACACAAATAGACTGCGCAATAAAACATACGATGAATCAAAGTACTCATTCAAATTAAAACAAAATTTTTGCAAATTAAACCTTGATTATGCCCGTAGTATATTCAATTTATTGCTTTTAGTAGTTAATGCACAGATTATAAAAAGATAAAAAAGTTTTTAAGCTGGATAACTGCATCAGAATGGTTTAAAAATATCCACAAAATGACAGGATTCACTTTTAGAGAGAAATGCACATTATTTATATTTACTGACAGTATGTTGTCTTATATACAGTATAATCTGACCACGAAAATTCAGTTCTAAGACTAATTAATATTTACATACATGTAAAAGAACAAGTATCACAAGAAACTAATGGGACAAGAACATTATACTTCAATTCTTATTGAAATATACCGGTACAAATGAGGCAATATATCTTTTTAGGTTCTCCTTTTACTGTGAAAGTTGTGGGTGAAGGAAGCAACCGCCAAACAGAGCGTATAAAGAAGGAGCGCGAGGCAGTTCCCATCACTGAAGTTGGCAGTAACTGCCGTTTAACTTTTAAGCTTCCTGGTAAGACCTTAAATTATTTAATATCCCATTAAACACATAGTATTGATCACAATTCAAAAATTATACTTTTTTGTACCAATTTGCATTTCTTAATTCATTTTCAGGGGTATCGCCATTTGATCTAGCGGCTCAAGTCACCAGCCCTTCGGAGGTGGTGGAAGATGCCGAAATCACAACAGTTGAAGACTATCTCTATGCAGTCAACTTTGTTCCGAAGGAACTCGGTGTGCATACTGTATGTGTGCGCTATAAGGACATTCATATACCAGGTAAAAATGCAATTCATCTTTCCAACACTTAGCATCTTGATATATCATGAGCGTTTTTTAATTTGCATAATAAGCTAATTGCCCACTGTTACTCAATTAGTATTACCAAATTGCAACGTGATGGAAATTGCTCATAGGCTTGAAAGGTTTTGATTTTTGTGTTTTTGCTTTTAATGCTGCTTATTGATTAATGCTTGGGGGTGTTAAAGTTGCAATCCACGTGGCAGGTAGGTTTTCTGTGCTTTGTTCTGCAATACACAGTTGCTTGTGTGTGTTGTTTCCTAAATGTTTTATGCTAAGATCTAACCCAATTTTAAATTAATTTCGATTTGGAAATGAAATATAAAGTGTAACTATAGTCATGAAGAAAAGATACTTTAAAATGATTGGGTCGTTTCAAATTATAGAATGTATTGAATGAATTTTTCTATCCAATCTAAGTTCTGTTTATTTGTGTTTTAATCTAAATGCTTACTTTAGCTATTATTTTCAATTTCTAGGTAGTCCCTTCCAGTTTACAGTTGGTCCTCTTAATGACTTTGGTGCACACCGTGTTCATGCAGGTGGACCAGGACTTGAACGTGGAGAAGTTAATCAGCCAAGTAAGTTACTTTGATCTAATCATCCATTATAAAAGTGAAATTATCTGCTAAGCTCACATCAAATTGTACATGGATAAAAGTTTAAACAAGTGAACAGTTTGTGATAACTTCACTACATAATGCTATTCTGCAAAAACTTTTTTCTTTCTAAATTTTTTGTTTCTTTTGGTCTTGACACATTCTAAATCATAAAATAGTTTGAATAAAAACGTTGTAGCGCTTCACTGGCACTTTTTATGAATCTGTTTTACTTGGATATATTGTTGGTGATATTCATACGGAAAATTGCAAAAATTTTTAGGCGAATTTAATGTTTGGACTCGTGAGGCTGGTGCTGGTAGCTTAGCCATTTCAGTAGAGGGACCTTCCAAAGCGGAAATTGATTTCAAGGACCGCAAAGATGGCTCCTGCTACGTTTCTTACAGTGTAACAGAGCCAGGTGAGTTAATAGATTTCATTGTTTTGAGTTTTCACGGAATCTTTTATAACACAAACAATTTGTTCATTGTTCAGGGGAATATAGAGTTGGCGTTAAATTCAACGATCAGCATATTCCTGATAGCCCGTACAAGGTGTATGTAACACCAGAGTTGGCCGAAGCCAGAAAGATTGAAATTGGCAATTTTCCCGAAGGCTTCTTGGTTGTTAACAAGCCCGTAACTATCGTTTTACATACAAATGGAGCAAAAGGAGACTTGGATGCCAAAGCTATTGCACCATCTGGAATTGAAGATGATTGTTTCTTGACACCAGTTGATGATAGTAAGTAAAGTACGCTAGCTTATGATTCATGTTTTGCTAGAAATTTTCTAAAACTCAAGCCCACCAATTTGCTGTTTTTCAGATCAGTGGGCCCTTCGTTTTGTGCCACGTGAAAATGGAGTTCACAGTTTACACGTTAAATTTAACGGCGTGCACATCCCTGGAAGTCCCATCCGTGTCAGAATTGGCCGGGACGATTCAGATCCTGCAGCTGTCCATGCTCATGGCAATGGTCTTAAAGATGTCAAGACAGGTAATGCAATCTCCAGGATGAAAACAACAAGAGAAGATGGGATATATTGCTTATGGTTCAGAGACTACATTGTAACTTTTTTGATTTCATTCAGGTGTGAAAACTGATTTCATTGTTGATACATGCAATGCTGGTGCTGGTACGCTTGCCGTGACAATTGATGGCCCATCGAAAGTTTCCATGGATTGCACTGAAGCAACCGAAGGTTACAAAGTCCGTTATACGCCTTTGGCGCCAGGGGAATATTATATCACTGTCAAATACAACGGTCTTCATATTGTTGGATCTCCATTTAAAATACATTGTGTTGGTAAGTATAATCGGGTTAAAGCATTTCTTTGTGTGGATATAGTAAAATGTCAATTAAATAATAATGATACAATTATCCTTAAAGGTGAGGCCGTAGCAGAGCCTGGTGTCCAGGAAACATCTTCTGTTGTGGTTGAAACTGTTCAAAAGCAAGGCCGTCGCCCATCCATTCCTATCATGCCAAAATTCAAATCTGATGTCAGTAAGGTGACTAGCAAAGGAATGGGACTTAAGAAGGCTTACTTGCACAAACAAAACACGTTCACGGTTCAGGCCCAAGATGCCGGTAAGTAAATTTATTATTAAATTGATAAAAAAAAAACTGTGCATGAAGATGACCACAAATACAAGACATAATGTCTAAAAATTATATCAAATTCAAAGTACTTTAGTAAATTATTAGTATATATGTATATATATATATTTATATATGTTTAGTTTTGGATGTAATCATCTGACATCCTACAAGGTATAATGAAATTCCACTTTGTAATCTAATGAGCTGTAATAGCAAACAGGGATTACATCTCACAAGATCTGCTGGCCAGAGTTAAAATGTTGATTGTGGCTGATATACTCGAGGGATTAAACATTGCAGCTGCCTCAAGCTGATTAACAGATTTCCATAAAAACTGGTTCAAACATTTTCTGTAATTTCCTTAGTTTTTTTGCCCATAATGAAGTTGGTTTTTGTTTATTTCTTGTTTGATCTGCTACATACATGTAGGCTAACTCTAGTATTTCTTATGTGAAGTACATCTTTAGGCTTGTTAGATTGTTATGCTATGAAAAAATTCAAATAATCTTGGCAAGAGCTTTTTTAAAAAAAATCATGTTTCCATATTTTTCATTTCTTACTTTTACATATGATTGAGGAAAACGTATGTTTAATTCAAAATAAGCGAAATTAGTTGTAGAATCACCATTGTAATTTATTATTTTTTATTTGTTAGGTGACAATATTTTATATGTCGGCCTGCACGGACCTAAAAATCCAAGTGAAGAAGTGTTTATTAAACATGTTGGACACAATAACTATCAAGTAAATTATCAAGTGAAGGACCGTGGAGATTATGTTTTAGTTTGCAAATGGGGTGATGAGCACATCCCTGGTAGTCCGTTTAAAGTTGATGTAGCATGAGCGAACAACTCTTTTTGCCAACCATTTTCAAATCATGATAAGGAAAACAAAAAACAAGACAATTTTGCCATCATGTCTTAGAAAATTGTAATCTTTCCACAAATCCTTTGTTATGTGACCAGTGTTAGCCTATGTCCCGTTTTGTTTTTTGTTTCATCCATTGTAAACTAAAATGGTTCAATGAAAAAAGGGTTAGGTCTCTCATTAATGTTTGCGATATATTTTTTAAAAAGCTTTTCCATCATGTTTATCTGTTTACTTTATAAAACCTCTAAATTATACTATTCTGGGCGTTAAGAATTAAGAAAAAAAACTAAATTAATATTTAATTCCAGACACAATAAACTGCAATCCAGAATAACTTATGAATTGTTAATGAATACTGTTTTGGTTTCAATCTTTTATTAAGTCTTCCATGTGGAAGAAAATGTTACTGAAATTGGTGCTGTGACGAGTATTTGCTGCTATCTCTATTGGTTATCTCAGTTTGGACTATACTCGATGATAAATGCCCAAGTTTTCATAAAACTAATAGAAGAAGCATTCGTTTCCAAATATATCATCCCCATTGTTTTTTTGTGTAACTGTTTCCTCATTAATTCACTTCATATGAGTGCATGTTGTGGTTGGGTGTATTTCGGTATTCAAATCACTATGGTGCTTTTGCCAGGAATGTTACCAATATTGCATCACCTTAGTTGGAAACTTTAAGTTTTTTTCCTTGCACTACAATTTCGTCCGTTTATGTAGTATTTACCATTAACATTTTGGTTAAAAAGTTTTAGTCAACGTCAACCCACGCTTTTTAGTTGCCATGCATAGTGTATCGGTTTAATGATATTAATAATTATCCAATATTGGCAGCCATAACATGAAACATGCACCACATACGGATCTTTCCAGAGTCCTTCGATTATGAAGGTGGAACATAGTTTACGGTCGTTGTTATGCATTGATTGCAAGATTTATGCCATTCTGCCTTAGTAGATGTAGAAATTACAAAACTGCCATTTCTTGTAATTATTTAATGAACAAATTGCAAAGTTTTTAAAATGAGGGAAGAGCTGATTGCTGCCAAAATTTGATAATATATAAACCTTTATGAAGTAAGACGCCTTACAGGTAGTTTAGAATTGGTTGCATTATAGCACGCTTGAAATCTCGATCAAATGTAAAATTAGAAATTGGAGCAGGAATTTATTTATTAAACAGTGTTTCATAGAAACTATTTGGTGATATCTTCCAAGAGTCTCATGTAAAAGATCGTAGACGGTTTCTTTGTCATCTACAGAAGGGAGCAACGCCATTGTATTTGCCCTGTATTTGGTGCTAGCAGAAAATGACAATCACTCATGCACTAACATACTAGTTTAGACTTCGTTTGCTCCGAATATTTTTTAACAATTTGCGCCTATTATATGATATGAATGCAGATGCTTGTCAAGTGCCAGGAGAAAGAATTTTCTAGTAGAATAAAATACATAGAATGCTTATTGTTTTTCTTTGGTTAAATTTAATAATGGGGTCGAGTTATTATAGGCTCGAACAAGGCAGAATATTTCATATTTTGTTGTTCTAGGCTATCCCATTTGAATAAAAACATTTTTAAAAGGGATTTAATTATTTTCTCAAGATATGCAACATTTTTTTATGTTTAGAACGATTAATTTAAGATTATTTGAAAAAGCTTCGGTCATTCAAAGGAATCTACTGTATAGCATAAAATAGCTCGCATTTTTTTACACTAATTAGTATTGTAAACAAATCAATGATCTGGGTGTGATTAAGTAAATTTTTTACAGTTCTTCAGTAAATATAGATGCATGTAGCTCAAGCTAGCATTGTCAAAAATATTGAACTGAATGACATTTTCCAAAATTTTGAAAACAATACGATTTTTAACCTGCTGACACTATTGTTCTATTTTAGAAAATCGAATGGCTAATTTCAGTAAAATGTTACTTTGTTAAAGTTTGATAACATCGAAATGTATTATAAAAATTGCGAGGAACGTATAATATGACAGTATGGCTATTCAAGCCTCTAGTTTCTCAATTAAGAGTACGTGTACGTCCATTACATTAGTGCCAGTAAGCCCAGTAACCACCAAATCTTCTGGTTTATAAGTTTGATAGAATTTATAAGTATTATTTTGAAGTAAATACTCTTCAGGCGTTCCGTCTTTAGTTGGCAGATTACTTAATTGTCCAGGATAAGCGATGGCTCCAGCTGCATTGGTTGGACCATCTTGACCATCAGTGCCAGCTGATAACAAAGTAATAACATAATCTTTACTTTGAATAAAATCTTTAAACGTGTTAATTTGGATACTGAATGCAAGTGCTGTTTCTTGGTTGCGTCCACCGATTCCATTTCCAAGAACATGTACAACAGTTTCTCCGCCTGACAATATTGCGAGCATGCTATGATTTCGTGCTTTCGATTGTAATTCTTCTAGTTTTTCTATTTGGATGCCATGCTTAAGACAATTTTGTTTTAGACCCTCTACTATTGGTGCGTGGTCCTGGGAAGTGCCACTGACAGTGTTAATGACAAATTTTGTTATTTCTGCTAATAATCTTCCATAGGACTTTGCTTCGCCGCAGACTTCTGTTGACAGATTGCAGACTTCATATCCTAAATTAAGAGCCTGATGTTGTGCATCTCGCAAAGACAATGCATTATTCCCAATCAAATGATTAGACACGTGTTTATAATTAATTTCGATGTTGCTACAATCTGTTGGCTCGCAAGTATTCAAGACTGTATGGATAGAAGGTGCCATATCGTCCCACAATCCATATTTTTCGATTATTTCTTTAGCAGCGCTTGGGTCATCGTGCGTTGGCACAGTCGGCCCGCTAGCAATTTGATCCAACGGATCTCCAATGACGTCGGATAAGATGAGGGTTACAACCTAATGGATAAACGAAGTTCTAAAGGATTAGTTTGAACAATGCTACAATTATTTTGTCAATTTTATCACTCAATACCTGAGCAGGTTTAGCAGCAAGTGCCAGTTTTCCACCTTTGATGTTTGACACTGTTCTGCGTACTGTGTTTAACTCTTGGATGGTAGCACCACAGTTGGCTAACAATTTTGTCAAATGGTGTTTTTCTTGTAGTGTAATTGGGGGTTTTGGGTAGGGCAATAAGGCTGATCCACCACCTAACAATTAAATATTCAGATATTTTAAAATGCAGCAGACTTCGATTAATTTATTTTCTAACTTTGTTCACAAGGTGCTGAAGGCTTCCTGGGAATCCAGGTTGCATTAATTAAAGTGTTCCGTTAAGTACCTGAAATTAGAACAAGTAGTAAATCGTTTTCACCGAGCTGCTGGACAAATGTAAATATTTGTTTGGCCGCTCTTTCAGAGGCTGTGTCTGGAAGATTGTTTTCGGCACCTTCGTAAATCTTTATTTTTGAGCCACTTGGGATGAGATTGCTAGAGTAGAACGTGTTGATGCGATTATTATAATTGGTGGCTTTAAAATATTAATTGTTTAACAATTGAAGCATCATGTATAGTAGTGTACCTTTTACCAGCTTTTTGTAGGGCTTGTACAGTTCCTATTGGGATGCTTAATATCCCAGAATGCAGGTCTTCTCCAAGAATATCTTGCACAGTTCGAGCCATTCCAATTACTGCTTTTCCAAAACCAACCAAGGAAATGCTCTTGGATTTTACAGAGTAACATTTTCCACAAATCCATAGTCCTTCAGGATCTTTCTTCATGATTGAGCAAATCAGACTATTTGGTATTACAGCTTGTATTGCAGCATGGAAAATTTGAAGCACGCGATCCTTTTGATTGCAAATGCGAGAATTCATTTTTCCGTAACGGCTGTAAATGTATCGATCAGTACAGTAATTCTATTACGTTTTTTGGGTTTGCATTATAGCATATCGACACAAGATCATTTTCAAAAAGCCGCCAGATGCAACACTATATGGGATACACAGTAAACTAATTTCCATTGGGAAATAAACTAAATAAAATAGTTTGCTTTGTAGTGAAAAAGCGAACAGATATAAATAATAAAGATACTGTATGTACTGTACATGCAAACACGTACCATAGTAAAATTTGAATATTCTGAAAACAAAGTACTGAAATTATCACAATATTTATGAATATTTTGGAATCGAGAAGTGCATCCAAGCAATTATTTAAGCACATTAGCAAGCATGAGACACTTGATTGTTATAAGTAGATAGAAAAATTGAAATAATCGCTCATAGTAGCTATTTTTTTAATATATAAATGAGCGAATCGTTTTAGAACAGTTTAAATTCTCACTTTTTTTAAAAAATAAACTTGAAAAAATTCAATAACCACAATTTTCGATTTTTGCCAAGTTTTATTTTAAACGGGAAAATTAAAAACTTTAAAAATGAAATAACATAGAGTAGTACAATGGGGCAAACATATTTCGAGGTTGTATAATCCCTCCTTATTACAACTTTATTTTCTAGATTTTTCATGTTTTGTATATATTGCCCCGCAAAGAATCTATCAATCCAATAATAAACAAATATCCACGGTGGGCTTGTTCGACGCTCAGAAAATTGCCACAAGTCAGAGTACATGTAGTGTATGGGCCCATACATATTCATTATACAGTACATGTACTACTGTACGTAAGGTGCTGTACTCCAGACATCAGAAATTGAAAAAGATAGAACCAATCATTTGTGTTGATTTGTAAATACATTTTTAAGATAACCTATCGTTGGGGATGTTAATGAGTATAAACTTTATATTTATTGTTATGAAATTCTACGTTGGCGCCAATTAATGTGCCATTTTCAAATTACCGTGGTTTTAAAACTGGCGCCTTTTATCTAGAGGGCGTGGCTTCACATAGAACTATTGATATTAAACTTTTTGATAGACCCTTTGCCTAATCAGTTATGACGTCATTGCGTTACGATCGACGTTTTCTATTGGTAGAAATTATCATTAGTAATACCGTTATTCTTTCTATTTTATAGTTCTCTAATTTCCTTTATACAGTCTTGTTGCAATCATGCGAAGATTACAGTAATTTATAGAAAATTCATTTATTTTTCATAATCGCATTTCACGCTTCCCATTTTCAAGTCGCAATTTCATCCAATAGGATGGTCGCGTTTTGGAACGTTGTTTAGCGTTCTTTTGGCGCCATTACATTTCGCCCTCATGTCTCAAGCGCATCTCAATCCCAGATTTTACAATTTCAGACAATTTTGAATTTTAAATGGTGAAATCTAGCGTTGAAAACTCAAAAATGAAGTTAGTTGACCACGTGGTACGAAGCTTTCGTGTGGCAAAAGTATTTCGAGAAAATTCTGACCGGATTAATAGTTTGGATTTTTCATCTAATGGTGAAACGCTCATTTCGAGCAGCGATGATGATTCCATTGTCATTTACGATTGTGAGAAAGGAACGTAAGTCAACCTGCCCAGCTACAAAATTTTGCCCTGCACTCTTCCTCGTATCATCAATTTGCCAATATCCATGGCATTGAACAGTGGCAAATAAGAAAAGGGAACCCCATTCTTCGCCCTAAACAACATTGGTGAAATGGCGTCGTTTAGAAAATGACGTAAAACATGAGGTCAACCCTGCCCTAACTAAACGCCCCCTTTTTATCTCCCTGAAATTAATGCAATTTTACGTGTAGTCGTTTGACCTCTTCTATTAGGGATAGAAATGAGTGATACGTTTTTGAACAATAAAGTTTCGTACGCATAGTTTTGGATTAAATTTGCTGTATTCGAAATGAATTTAGGCCTTTTTTGACTATTTGCTTAGGTCATGTGTATAGACCATATGCGTCTCATGATTGTGACACTCTTATGACAGTTGTCTATGCTTACACGAATTGACAACATGAAATTTTACTCACATATTCATTTGCTCATAATAACATCCAATAATTAAATGAATTTTGTGTGAAAACCTATCCCAGAAATTAAATGCGTGTGTTGAGTCGCATCCTAAGGTATTGCACTCCCAAGGTTAAATAGAGTAGTTAAATACGTATACCGTAGGTTAAAGGTTTAAATCTATTTAACGCCATGAATAACTTTGTTCGAAAGTTAGTCTTTTAAATTCAACGTTATTATATAATAATTAAGCGAAATTTTCCCTTACATACTGACCTTATAACCTAGTTTAAGTGGAATGCTGTTACTTTATGAGTACAGTATGTGTATAAAATCTCAAATACGTAAAAAATCGCTGCTTATACAATTGTGACATTTTAGACAGAGTACTGATCATATAATATAAAACTTTCAGATTTCATAAATATAATTTCATTTTGTTTTATTTTGTAGACAAAAACGGACTTTAAACAGTAAGAAGTATGGTGTGGATCTTATTCGATTTACACATGCTCCTAATACAGCGATACATTCATCTACAAAGGTTGATGGTAAGCACTATAAATTTTTTGCTACTTTTATTTTTATTTGCATTAATATTTTTAACAAAAAAATAATGCATGAAGGATGGTTAATATGATCATTGCCATCCTAGAAAGTTTTCTTTTTTTACATGCTGCTAAAAATAATTTTCATATAATATTTTCACAATTTTTCAAAATAGTTAAAAAATGATATTTGAGAGCTAGGAAATTTTTTTGGAAGATTAGATAAAATGTATGTCATGTTCCAGTTTGTGTTATCACCTTTTACTAGCAGCAGGTACATTACATGTGCTAAAATGTGGTGGCAAATTTTAAATTAAAACATTTCTTGCTGATTCATTAAGAAATAAGTTAAAAATGTCCCCAAGTGGCAGTATGTACATTATTTAATGATGACTTTTGAGCACACTTATTATATTTTTACTCTATATTTATCGCTGCTTTTATACGAGACTTCATGTCCGCCAGTGTTCGATTAGTAAAGTTTTTGTCTGAATACTCCTATGTATATAGCGCAAAAGTGCGCCAACATGGAACTTTCCAGGAATGCACTTTATGATTACATATTAATTTAAATATATCACTTCTAGTCAAATGTTATTTATTTAGCACATAACATTACATTAATAACAAGATATTAAAGGCTATAATTTTATCAAAGTATTTGATGGAATTTAGGTTCAGGTTGAAGACAGTTTGATGGAATGTTTTTAATACAAAGTTTGATAAATTCTCTTATTTGACATTGAAAAAGAACTACAAAATGAAATAGCGTTCTCCTCACTTGTTTTGCACAGAAGTGTGCATAACACACTATGTTCATTGCACTGTTTATTGCAAAGCATACAAATGCATACTAAGTAAACATAGTTGCAATAAAGGTGAAATACATGATTTAAAAGGGTTTTAATGAGGCTTAACTTAGGGCTCTGGATAAATGGTCGGGCAACAGCTGTAGAAAACAAAACAGTTGGTGATCTTCCTTTGGCTTGAAACGACTTTTGGATATTCAAGGGCAGTGTCATGCAATACTGCATCCTTGTTGGCTAATGTCAGCTATACATGCTGGTGGAGGATGTTTTTCTTGGGTTTGTTCATAAAACGTATTTGGGATTCTTTGGCGTTTGGGTGCCTCAGGGCATCTTGGCGCCATTGCAGACTTAAGCAACTTTAAAAAAAAAGTGCTTATAATATAGGTGAATTGTACTGACTGGTCACAACATGGGGAATCTAGAAATTAAGTACTGTACTTTTTCGTCAGTAGAAGTTTTACTATCAAATAAATTCGAGTAATCTCAGAATGCCTACTCTACTTTTTTGACAGATACGTTGAGATATTTATCCCTTCATGACAATAAATATATTAGGTACTTTCCTGGACATACGAAAAAGTAAGTAGCCAAAATATTTTGCCTAATCTGGCATATTTTTTTTCTTGGTGAATGCAATGTTAGCCATATTGTAATTCAAAATTTAAATAAGAATAAATAACAATCCTGTGCGCAGTTTTTAAGTCACCTAGAAATTCATAATTCATTTTTTATGTCTTTCAGAGTTGTCACGCTATGTATGTCGCCTATTGATGATACCTTCATTTCTGGGTCCTTAGACAAAACTGTTCGATTATGGGATTTAAAATCGCCCACTTGTCAGGTTTGTTGTTTATTAAATTCACACTTATTACTGAATTGCTTACTGAATTTTTTTTTAACAAATGTGGTATATCCTTTTGACAGGGCATGATGACCTTGTCTGGTCGACCAGTTGCTGCATTTGACCCAGAAGGCCTCATTTTTGCAGCAGGTGTCAATTCAGAGACTGTGAAATTGTACGATCTAAGGTCATTTGATAAAGGTCCCTTCAACTCTTTTCGATTACCGCAAGAGAAGGATTGCGACTGGACAGGGTTGAAATTTAGTCCTGATGGCAAAAATATTGTTATTTCCACCAATGGGTCTGTGATCAGATTAATCGACGCTTTTCAGGGAACGCCATTATATGCCTTTGGTGTAAGTTTAGTCAATAATCATTTTACAAACTGCTATACCTAAAACCTGGCAAAACTTTGGTATAGAAAGTTTGCATTGCAATATTTTATGAAAGATCTCAGATTTATTAATGCTAATGACGGGAACACTTGGAATAATGTATTGCTAAAAAAGCTAGTGACTTTAGGGATGTTATAAAAAATACAAAACAGTTTTCTATTTTTGTAAAACAAATGCTAAAAATTGAAACACAAAATGTTTGAACACTCCAAAAATCATGTTCCCAGCTTAAAAAACAAATACTGTTTGATACCTTATGATAATTACCAAAATACCATTTTATTGCCAGGTTGTTATTTTTTTAACCACTAAAACTGTCAAAGTTTTGACACATTTAAGGTCCAATTATATTATACTCGGTACAAATGGTTTTCTTATTATAGGGCCATCAAAACACCAAACGAATTCCACTAGAAGCATCATTCAGTCCAGACTCCCAATTTGTATTTTGTGGTAAGCCATTGTTTTTACAACCATTATTTTCAATTAAATATATTTTTATGGTTAATTTATATTATTTGTTTTTCTCTGTACTTTTATTGCAATTATTACACATTTTATTTTTATTAGACTTTGAGAATCAAGTGGTTTTTTGATTCATTTATTCAAAATTTGACATCATTGCACAGAAAATGCAGAATTAATTCTTTGTGTCCTACTACCTTCAATTTTTAATATGCATGGGGGAAGTTCATTAAAATTTGCTTCCCTATTGACAGTTGCATGATCATGGTTTTGAATCCCAAAAATACTCGAATGTAATTTTTTTCAAGACTAATCGGTGAAATTTTTTTTTCAACATGTTGGGTTTTTTGATTTCTGCCTCTTTAAACATCATTATGAAATGCAGTAAAACTCTTGATATTGGATATCTCGGTTATCATGATTTCATCGTGGTTGATTGTGGTTTGAAAATAATATTACAGGTTCTACAGATGGACACATACATGTTTGGAATGCTGAGATGGGTGTAAAAGTTTGCGTTTTAAATGGTGATCATGCTGGTCCAGTGCAGTGCGTGCAATTTAATCCTAAATATATGATGCTGGCAAGTGCATGCTCTAATGTGGTATGTTGATTTCATTTTAATTTCTTCATTGTTGCTGGAGATATTATTAATTAAAACTAAATCAGTAAATTTTCTTATCACTTTTACAGGCGTTCTGGTTACCAAGCACTGAAGAGGTCCTGTAGGCATTGCAAATCACTGCACAATTTTTAACTTTCACTAGTATAGAATGTTAAGAAAATATGTGATGATTGTCGTCTAGCCTTTTTAAATCCAGTTTCAATTTCTTTCTTGACATGCCATACACAGATCATACATTTTGGTCGTGCAAACCAAAGATATTTGAATCTGCTTGGTATATCAAGCAACAAGTGTAAATGTTTCCTTTGGTGTAAATTATTTTAGCTTTGTAGTGCTAATGAACAAATTTCATATTCCTTACCTTAATTGGTCTCATAATTCGCTTATCATATTGAATACTCCCATTCCTTATTAAGTTGGAGAGTATACATTAGTATGCATCTTTCACAGTATTGATAGAAAATATAATTACAAAATTCGTTAAAGGGACTGTTGCACATGTACAGTATGTGAACATTTTATCTCGTCATCTAATGGAATGCAGTCAGTTCTCATTCTTAGTCTGATGCAAATTAGTTTGGCAGTTCTATTCATGAATAATGTCAAATGAAGTGAAACTTGATGAATTACATTACCAAAACAAACTACACATGGCAGATAAATAGTTTTGACATGGTACTTTGCTGGTACATTATCTTTATCTCTTATTCCTAACTGTTTGCTTCTCATTTCCTGCTTAAAAGTTCAGGCCAGTGTCAGCAGTGGTCAAATTTTTTTTTTTCAGTGTGTAGACCTTAAGTATGCAAATCTTATCAAGTTATAATTTTGCCACCACTGGAAATGTACATTTTATGAAAATATTGTACAGTCATCAAAATTTTGATTCTCTGACATTTGGAAAGAGGACATCCTGTTTGTTGTTTTTAAGTTGTTTAGATTCATAGGAAAAGAATTAAAATTCAACAAGTACTGCTTTATTGTACGTTCCCACCACTCCCATGCTACAGTAATTCTGGTTTTCTGACTTATTCTGTATATAATTAAGTGAACTTTACAATAATTATAATTTTTTAACTTCACAACTGATTTTGATATTAAGGCCATGTATAGCTTCATGGTCATGTCAATGGAATTTTGCTGAGGAAAAAACATCATTTTTCACTTCATTTTTTTCCCAATTATACTAGATTTAGTGGGTTTTAGTATTCAGTGAAGGATCTTTCAAATTGAAATCTAAGCCCATTCCATTTTTAAATGCAAATTTGATTATTACCATCTATCAAATTGCATAGAATATAGTGTTGTCTTGTGCATTTCGATTAATGCATTAGTGTATATTTGTTGAGATCATTCATTTTGTATAAAAGCTTTTTATAGCATAAAGCATGGTCGCTAGAAGGTAGACTATAGATTTGCATTAATTAGAAAATCATTATTTTGTAAATATATAATTGTTTTCAGAAATTGAAACATTTCTGCAGGTCAGATTCAGAATTAGGATATGAACAGCTGAGGAATTGGGCCAAAGAGAGACTTATTGAGAGCTTAGGGTTGGCTTCAAACATTTTTTTTATTATTCATTTTGCAATTGGTCCAAAGAATACTCAATGTTTCCTCTGAAAGTGCACAGTAAGCAATCCTACTCCATCTCCATTTCACATTAACTTTGATACTGACGCAATGCAATAAATAACGCCTTTTGCAGTTGGTACAGAATCAGTTGATTTAAACTTGCGAATTTCTGTAAACACAACTTGTACATAATATGGAAACTTAATTATAGACCTCACTATCTTGGCTCTGAAAAAATGTCTGTTGTATTTGCATCTTCATACTGTAATCTACAATGTATAAATATCTCTTTGGAAATGTGAAGATGAAACGATGCAACTACTATAGAGTACAACTTTGTTTCAGAGGCATTGTAAAACGAGATTTTTGGCGTCGTTCGTAGATATGGTTGAATGTTTTTAATTGCATTTATTGTCTGCTTGTTATGTGTGATTTGCATTGAGTTGTAAATATGTGATCATTTTCAATGTTTCATTCATAATTACTTTGATTCTTTTGCTGAGAGTTCATTCACAAAAATCCACATTTCAGGGATTAAATGAATTGAAAAAAATATCGACCTGTGGTCGTTTGCAAACGTTTGATATTGTAATCTATTTGGGATCTTTCATTTTGAGAGTTGATTATCAGAGGTTAAATATAAGGTCAGCTTTTCCGCTTAGTGCATATTTGCAGTTTTGTGAATGAACGAATTAGGTTAAGCATTATGTTGTAATTAAACTTGTCATCTTCATTTTTTAAGTGAACCTGATGTTTTTAGTTTGATACTATTTACACATCATAACTAAATGAATTAAAAATTAAGAAAAAAAATTACTTTCTTTAAATCTACATACACAACTTTATTTCCTTTTTTTATATAATGGTTGCAACACAAACTTCATACCATAGAGGAGAATGAGGTCTGTTTGGCCAGTTTTATTTTCTAAATTTTTCCAAAGCAGATTCCATTTATAGAAAATAACATTGGAATTTAAAATCACCTTTTGTCTACATTATTTTGTTAGGTCAATATTTGCAGTTACAAACCGTCCCCAGTCCATTGAAATGGTTAGTGATTTTTAGCAGATAATGAAAATCAAAAAGGTTTTTAGAATTTTGTAATCTGGCTGAGTTCAGTGATCAGTTTTACATAAATTTGTATCCCTTTTAAGAACGTTTCTCTGTTGAGGAATTCATTGTGGTCATGAAGCAAAATCGGAGTGTGAATCATTGGTGAAAATCCAAGTGCAGAAACCCCAACCTTTAAAAAAGAAGTAAGTTTAGATCAAGTTTTACTATTAATTCTAAATTTTTATTCATTAACTTACTTCACGCAGGTAGCGACTGTCAGTGGCAGCAGGGAATATTTCCAAGCGGATTTTCATGTTTCTAAAATTGAGGTACACATGTAAGTTCAATTTTTTTTATTAAATTGACAAAATATTTGGCTTATTAAAAACATTTTTGAACTCACAATGAATCAATTACTGATTTAAATGTTGTCCACCATGGGTTAGTATCATTTGTAATGGTGTTGGGGATATGCTGATGAAAGAACTGCAACAAATACAGGAAACATAAAAACATGCAACACCCAATGACAATTCATGAATTTCTGAAAAGGTACCCTGATATAAACTCCACTAGTGTCAATCCCACATTCCGAAGCCCAAGTATTCATCATGGCTTTGAATTCCTAAACGATCATTCAATTAAGTAAGTTATGAGCTCTTTTGTAATGGCTTGATTATTTTGGTAAAATTACAATAATTTTCTACCTCAGCATGAAAGGATGATGTAACTCGGCAATCAAAAGCTAGAAAATAAATTATGGAATAGCTAGATGTAATGCATCGTTCTTGCACATACTGTAAGTATTTCATCAATCCATATTTACTTACTTGCTTTTATTTCAGAGGGAACAACATTACTTTGTACGCCACCCTAAAATTTGTAAATAATTTACTTAATATCTATTTTCTGCAATATGTTTATGCTAATTAATTAACCAATGCCTGGTACAGGTTGAGTTTCAGGTTTTAGAATTTTTGCATGTACATGATTATTTTGATATATCTTGCGGAAGTAGGATTCAAAGTCTAAACACGAAATTCATTTATAATCACAATATTTTTTAATAATTTTGAGCATCAAACAAAGCTTTTCACTTGTGAAAAAATTTTCAATTTCGGAAATTCAGGTAAGAGATACTCAACTTGTATTTGAGTCATTCTATTTAAGAATTATATTCTTGAACTGCACCTCTAGCATTGTAAGATTTGTTGTAGTAACATCTCCTAAGGTAAACTTAGGATTGCCATCCAATCTTGCTTCTTCACTTTGTCTAAAGTTCTCAAATTTATTTATAAATTTTATCTGTAAAGCAAATATGTTCAGTTGGTTTTTTTTTGGAAGAATTAGCAATTCAAAGAGATCGATCAATCTATGTTTACAATCTTTTCAGCAGCTGTGTTTTTGATAAACTGGGACCCATGACCAGGATTTCCAACTGCAGTAACTTCCACCACTAAAATTTAAACAATATTTCTTAAGCAATTGTTATACAAGATGCTCAATGCATAAATACCAATGCAACATTAATTACCAAACCGGCTTCTTTCTCCATAATAGACAACGTAAGTGTCTGTTGGGCTTGCCAATCCTTTTAAATAAATCAAACGAGGGTTTCATGACAGCCAAACGCAGAATTTTAAAATTTAGGACATTTTTACCTTCATCTAATGCGAAGCCGACATTTAGGCTTTTAAATTCTGCTGTCTCAATTAAAGGCACCATCCCTTTAATGCCTCCAACTTCTTCATCTACGTTAAGTTTTCATTATTATTAACAATGTTATTCTTCATGTCTTTTTTTAATGTGAAATTTGAGGCTGTTCCATGAGTAAGGCACAGAGAAACCGCTTGTTGAAATATCTGATACTTAATGTTTAAAGTGAAATTAACTGTTCAGGGAGACAAACTTAAAAAACATGAATATCTTAAAATTTATGTTGGAACATACAGTGAATATGTAATTGCAAATTTTTACTGTGACTTCTGTATCTCACTTTTTAACAACCCTTGTGTTATATTGAAATAGATTACCAGGTACAAAAGACAGGTGTATCGTTCGCAATGGCTTATAATTTTGAGATTTCAAGATCCTAATAGCTTCTAAATATCTGCACATTCAGAAAATACATCGATCAGCATTTATTGCGAAACAATTTGGAGGGTATCATTATGTAATTACTTACTGAATTCCCACACATTTCATATCCTAATAAATAGATTCATTCATGAAATCAGTTCTAGATTTAACCCTTCAATATTGTAACAAGAGAAAATTTTAGCCTATAATGCCATACTTGAGTTCCACGTCCAAATATATCACCATTTTCTGTCATAACAGCTGCAAATGGATCATAAGTCCACTTTTCCTAAAATTCAAAAATTACTTTAAGTTTTAAAATATTAAAGGCTTTCTTAATAAACAAAAGTAAAAATTACCGGATATACAGGAACAACATCTGTATGTGAATTAAGTAAAATGGTTGGCAGTGACTGGTCAGTTCCTTCCCAAGTCATCAAGCAAATAGGGTTCTTTGGCACCAGCTTAAAAAAATACACACATTATTAGATCAGTCTTGCATCAAATTATTTATGTAGCTTTTAACATCATATTTAACCTCAAGAAAGATTAATTATTTCTTTCATTTTGGTTTTCTAAAAAATATTTCACGGGTTCAATTGCTTCTATAAAGGCACAAACCTCAATTATGCTATGTTTAAGTCCAATTTCTTCAGCCATTTTCACCAGAAATTTCATAGCATCACCTAATTACAGTTTAATACATACATTTAGGTAAAATTAATGCAATTATGAAAATTTTCTAAAGTTCAGTCATCTATGAGTTACATGTAATTATTGACAACACGTAAATTAATAAATGTATACCTTGCAATTGCCGTAACTACACGTAATTAGAAAATATACATGTACTTGCCATAATCAGGATCTGGATGCACAGTATTGGCCCGAATATATTCTCGAAAGTTTTCAACAGCTTTTGCCTCCATTGCAGGTTCTTCTTGTCGAGGTTTATGGGAAGACAAATGTAGATAACTTAGCCAGTTATGACTTTCTCCTCAATTGACCTTGTAAAAAACAATGATAAAGCACATGTGATGATCTGTGGATCAAGTGGCACCATTTATAAGTCGGGTTCAACATTCAGCATCAATCATATGCATGTACAGTACATGTATCTGAAGGTCACATCGCAAACTGTGCTCTCAATCACAAGGTCGCAATACTAGAAATTTTGATGAGCAGTTTCATCAAGATGTACGTGTACCTGCCCCAAGTTATTTTATTTTTAGAAAGTGCAATTTCTGCCATTTATTTAAAAAATACAATTCTTCATGCATAATCCAAAATGTTGTCTGCAATTAAGTTTTAATTATAAGATGAATTTGGCAATTTGGCTTCTTTCCAAGTTTATTATTTTTTTTTTTAAATAATTAATTTGAGAAGACTTGAAACCTGTTATACAAAAAACGAACTACAGTACATAATCATTGTTCTCCAAACTTTGGAGTCCAAATTTTTTAACATTGAGGTAGATAATCGCATATAAAACCTGTTTATTGCTTATTAGCAAGTGGATGTCCACTTGCTAGTAAGCAAGTTAGCAAGTAATGTCCATTGAACGGTTATGCAAATTTATTTTCCCTCCTCATCAATTCCCTTATTTTCAGCATGCCATTCAATTTACTAAAATTAGATTGTTGTAACAAACTTGTGAATGGGTAGGAGCACAGTGAAACTTCTAAGTAAGAAAGTTAATTTTTTTACCACTAGCGCCAACCAGCGAGCAAACAATTGGTAATTTAAATGCATTACCAATT
>JAQGBX010001981.1:0-22152 GCA_034698745.1 Megaphyllum sjaelandicum | reverse complement strand
ATATGGAGGTCCATCTCCCATAAATTAACGTGCATGGTGACCAACCAGTGTATGAAAATTTGGTCAACATATGGAGTGGTAAACTTAGGAGGTTCTACTGTATATGACACGTTCTTATGTAGGCCTATAGCAAATTAACGAGAAGATATTGTACTCCTTTTTTCGACACGGCCATTGCAAGTTTTCCCCCAAGATAAACAAGAGTAATAAAACGTGGAAGATATCAACAAGGTGTGGAAGCGTCACGCTATCTATCTATTGGGGCACTTAAAAAACGTGGAAAAAAATACGTTTCACTTTTTCCGCAATCTGTAGATACTGAGAAAAGGACGCGCAAAAATGCAGCAACCAAAGACCTTTAGCGAGCTTGCTATTGTTAATTACTGCAGGTTATCCAAAACCTTTTTCTTGAATTGTTCCAAATACCACGATGTGGCGCCTGCTGGGAATCGTTTTTTATGGTTTCCAGGAAATAATTCCAAACTAAATTGCGGCAAACCCCTTTAGGAGCGCGAAGACAAATGGCGGCGTCGCATACATGTATTTGTTTCCCATAAAACGTGAAAAAAGGTGCAAAACTTCAAAAATCAGATACAACAATCCTCATTCCCTCCAGAAATGAATAAATGCTAGCCTTAATAAATAAAACTTGTTTCAGGCGTAGCGCCGAAGCACCGAAGGCCTATAAAAACGAGGGAGGAAATATTGGTGAGGTATACAGTATAACCTGTTAAGAGTGACCACCAAAAAAAATGCTAATTTAGTCACTGTATACAGGTGGTCACTATACAAAAAATACCTGAATTGAATTAAAATAATGAAAATGTACACTGTACTTATAAATGTATAGACTGTAATACATGTAGTAAAGAAACACAAACCCAACAAAGTCCAGAATCATCATGTCCATGTGCTTTACATATGTACAGTATATTTATTGCCTTATTACACATGTTTTTTAAATGCTTTTTGCTTCTTATGGTTATGTTTTCAGTGATTTTTCGATCTGAATAACACGATTGGCTCAATTATTTGAGAACCACTAGGGTTAAAGCAGGATGTAAGGTGACTCATCTGTTATCTGGTCACTTTATATTTTATATGGTACATTGGCAACGTAAAAATTGCAAAAAAAGACAACACACCGGTCACTGTACACAATAGACAGATGGTCACTTTACAGAGAATTTTTAAAAACACACTAAAAAGTGCATGGTCACCATACAAAGGTTGTCACTTTTCCAGGTTTTACTGTATATATGGTTAAATTAAGGTTATTGAGCTCCAATTTCTCGAGCTTTTCGATGGCAAAACATTACTTGACCATCTCCTCGCCAAAATTCGACAGTGTGCGAAACTGCATGGCGCAGCAGAAACGTTCAATATTTCACCGGTAATTATCGGTGCGTTGCTCATAAAAACTGCGTTTTCGAAGGCCTTTTTTCCGGACCTATACCTTATCAAATCTTGCAGTCTAGCCAAACACACAACCGGTTTGGTGGGAGAGGTTTTTTATACCAGCGTGTATTAAACTCGATTGTGCATTTTTAATTTATTCCCTTCTGTTCAAGACACCAGTCATGAAGTTTATGGCCGTCAACCATTCCTGTTACCCCCTCCTCATAATAATGCCATTATTTATCCTATATATCAATATCTTGGGCAAATGTCTCGCGCTTATCTTTAACTATTCCCAAATTAAAGAGCAGGGATAATAAATCCATCGCCACAAAACAGTTCTGAGAAGTAAACGAGGAAAAAGTGGTGGCAATTACAATCAAGTTTTTACCGAATTATTGCATTTGCTAAGAAAAAAATTGCATATCCGCTCGGTGTTTTTTCGACCAATTTGGAACTTGTACGTGTAATTTTTGGCCTCATATTTACGTGATTTTAGGACCAGGTTTTGCAAACCTTTTTTACGCTGTTGATGCAGCTAAATACTGATCCAAATTTCTTACAGGTAAACAAATTTGGATCAGTCTTTAGCTGCACTAACATTTGTAACATGTAAGAAATTTGGATCAGACTTTAGCTGCACCAGCAGCGTAAAAAGTATTGCGAAATCTGGTCCTAAAATGGCGTAAATATTATAGGTCATATTGAACTACACCAGCAGCGACAATAAACATCGACCAAGCCTTATCAAGAATTATTAACTGTCATACGTGCGCGTGCAAATTGTCAGCTTGGTGGAATTGAATTTCTGGAGCACATCACGTTCACCGCGAGCAAAAACAAATCTGGGTTCGTCGAGTGACCAACAGAAACTCATTTACTGCGAATCTCGTCCTGCCAATTCAGAAACGCTTTGAAATTCAGAACCCTGGCTGTTATATTTTGTCCTTTCTTTTCCGTAAACAGCGGGCATGGTCTATCATCTACATTGAAGACAATCCTCTAAGCCCTCAGCAAGTGCAGCAACGTCACGCCATCCGACCACCGTGTATACTGAGATCAGCAGTTGATTAGACATTCAGGAAGTATGAGCAGACCAGAAAATGAATGGAGCGAAGGAAGATACAGGGAACATTTTCAAAGACGCATGGTCGATTTACCATTTACTTGTAATTAATTAAGACTATTAACTTAGGATCGTTGCTTACATTATAATTACTGTACGTGCGAGTTCATATAGTGGAATAACCATGTCATCGCAACTGCCATAGCGAATAGATGCAAAAGTGAAAGTGGGTTAACTCGAATGGTTTACACCTATGGGAAGGTATAGGTTTAACGCATCCACCTACAACCCGTCATGTCTAAAAACCCTGCAATAACTTATAAATTTAGACCGAGCAAAACAGCTCCGGACTATTATCTGAATGGATGGTTGAACCAAAGACTTTGAGCGTAATAACCCCTTTGAGCGACGCATATATTATCGCAACAAAGCCAACGAAATGTTAAGTGGCACTCGAAAGTTTGGTGCACGACCATGATTGGTAGAGCAGAAATACTCTAACAAAATCATGCAAGATTAAAGATGTGCCTCGTATACAAGGGTAATTTGAGGGAAAAAAATGACCACTGCGACGTGTTGATTGCACGACAATTCTCCGTGACAAATCCAACACTGCATTTTTGTGGTCTGGATTCCATGCAAGCTCTGCTCCCTTTTCAAAATTTTCATTCAACAAGTCCACATCAGGAAAGTACATTTTTACTGCATGCGGTGCGGTTAATTCATTGAAGAACTATACGTAACGTACGCGACATACAGTATATGTATTTTCGATTTGTCCCATCGATAAATGGGGATTTTGTTCTGAAAATCTTCCAACTTTAAAAAAAATTGCAATATGCCAAAATGACTAGAGGAATTGCATGATTATATATACTCTGAAGAGCGGGGAGAGGACACGTTGAAGCATGCATGCGCAGTAGCTTTTACGAATCGTACTTTAGTAAATGGAATGCATGTGTTCATTTGTCTAAAAACAGCGATAATCTTAAAATTGAGTGCATAATTATTATCAAGCCTGTCGACTTTGTGCACATGACTTCACGATTGTCAAATACGATTACGCCCAAGTATACCCCTAATGTATAGGTAACTTGCGTGTGACGTCACGCAGTATGTGGGCGTGGCTAATGTGACTTGGTTTACATTGTGGGCGTGTTGTGGGGTCGTGGCTCTATCATTCTAAAAACTATGAAGATGCCCCATTAGATACTGTATATCACTTACCAATTTAATGAATAGATTTTTTTATCCGAAAGTGGATATTTTGATGCAGTTTTGCCTCTACACATCAAAAATTGTATGAATTTTCTCGTTTATTTCTAAATACATGTAAATAAAGAACTAATGGCGAATTTCACTTGTCCAAAAAGAGTACACTCGGAACACCCGAGTGTACTCTTGGGTACTCCCGGAGTGGTCCTGGAGTACACTCGGCAGGGCCGTGCTTAGGGGTTTGGTGGGCGGTGGCCCAGTGCGAAGTAAAAATTGGTGGCCCCTTTTCTTTACAAGTATTTTTTTTACAAGTTTTTTTTTAGGAAATAATGGTGGCCCCCCTCGTGGTGGCCCTGTGCGGCCGCACACTTCGCACACCCCTAAGCACGGCTCTGCACTCGGAGTAACCAAGTGTACACTCGGGTACTCTTTTTGGACAAGTGAAATTCGCCATAATGCAGAATGATTTAAGGAACGAATGGGCCTGCACGACTGCACTGCAATTTATCTACAGCGAAGGCAATCCTATTTTTGCCACATGTGAAATTATGAAGTACCCTAACATAGAACGCGTCGTCTGCTTGTGAAAGTTATCTAGTACATGCATATGCGTTATAACAATCAAATCTTGCCAATTCAAGCACATTACATCATTCCATGGCAATGCGGAAATATAAGTTCCCGCAAAACATATTGCATTCCCATCACGATGCGGGATACAGCGGGTTATTTATTCGGAGATTAAAACAGATTTTACCTAACGATAACAATGAAAATCGTTCAGTCTTTCGCTTAGTAAAAGCTCGTTCAAAGACTCGTTTTATAGTGAGAGAAAAAGACGGCTAACAAAGACCATAAGAGCTCACGTCGGCCATTAGAGAATCATTGTTGCATTCAGACGCCATCGTGCAATACAAATATATTCCTGCAGCCTATAAAAATAGGTATCCGAGGATTATATTTTGTTCACCACAATGGGAGGCGTTTTGGCAAACGAATACCATTTATGGTTAACTTATAAGGATGGAACTCGGAGCACTCAGCCGGCCATTGCAAGCAATGAGACACGCGTCATTGCCACCATAAAGAAAACATCAGTAAGAATGTTCGTGTAGAAAAATGCAGGAAAAATTGACCTCGATGCGTGACGTCAACTTCAGCACCAATACTCGTTGATGAAGAAGTTGATGCGATCTGCTAAATTGAGCGAGGGTCTTTTTAGCAGACATGGGCACGCATATGTCGCTGCAAGGGAAGTTGCTTCGAGTAATTCATGTTTATATGTAGGAAGTAAGCGCTATAATTATCTCACACAGACGGGCGTAGACAATGAATTGTACCGCAGACGCTGCATGGAAACGACTGTATGTGAAAAGGGTTATCGAATTCCTTAGGTGTCACGAAAACAATTTCACCTTCAAAAAAAAAAAAAAAACTCGCTCTTGAATGCATAAAAAAGTGCACACCTACAGAGATTGTGGCTATTATACGTAATCATGGACGTTGGCAACTGATGGCAGGTTGTTGCTCACATCTGGGGGTTGAGGTTTCAGTTCAAGACAACTCTGTCTGCGAGCATACATGTGGCGTCTGATGCGGCACTAAGTTGAAGGAGATCGATAAGCTAAGGCAACATGACAGTGCCCACACGCATCCCGGCTGAAGAAAACATTGGTGTAAAACAATGAAATTCCAAAGGCCACAGAATATGAATAACAAAAAATGAAATTCACGGGAATGGAAGGTTTAGGGGCTCGAGCCTTATACTTGGATTAACAACTAAAATTTCTCATTGCTATAGTCTGAATACTGGAGCTGTTTGATGAAAACATGAAAAGTGCCGGATCAATGCATTATTCTCATAATTCGCAACAACGTGTGTCGAGATTAATCTATCTTTTTTCTTCAAACACATTTTAAGCCATTAAAATATGCGTATATTACCAGCCGTGGTAGAAATGCGCAAACACATTTGAGCGCGAAGAGGTTAATATACCCATAGGAGTTTTCTACATAATGTAATTTATAACTTAAAGGCTGCTCAAATGACTATTTTAATTAGTATTCCCCAAAATTCTGCTACTTTCGGAAGCGGCAAGTTTGATCGAAATAAAAAAGCGCATATTCCATAATGTGATTTATGCTTATACATGCATGTATTCAAATGAAAACGTAATACCTATAATGCATAAATTAAAAGTCAAATATCGAGCATGGCATTAAAATTACGTTGCGAGTGAAAAGAATATATATTTTTGGACATTTGTTTTAGATGGACAATATTGTTTAAATGCATGCTTTTCAATCTTCAAAGGAGAAGAAACGACATTTTCCTATTTTTTTAATAATGAGATACACTATTGCGCTGATATCAATCAAAACTCATCATTTACGTGTACTTGAAAACTCTGAAAATAAATATGACAAAATTGTCTAGAAATGACAATAATGGGAATCTCTTGAAATCTCATCAGTGCATATAATGTATTTATCGAGAAGGTTCCTTTAATCCATGCATCGATGACACAAATTGCCTTCTGGTCGAAATTAATTAAGTCTTACATTTGTTCACATTTATGTAAAAACGAAACTAATTTTGCTAACAATTTATTCTCCTTTTCATGTATGTAATGGCAAATTTCTCACGAGAACTCACGAGCCATGGAGTGATATCAATTTGTGCCAAAGAAAATTAATAAAGTTTCGTTTATAACCGAATTTATATCAGGGCTATTCAGGCTTGCAGTATATTATCCAATTTTATATTTTTGATAGAAAAAAGACGAAGTCGTGAACATACAAGCGTTGACAATGACAGAATAATTAACAGGATTTTCATCGATTGGTTTTACCGTTGCTGAACCAGTCAAGTTTCATAATAAAACCTCGCAAAAGAAAACTTCAAATTTCTTTGTCTTGTCATATGGGAGAACAAAACCAACACTGAAACGTAAATTTGGAAAAAAAAATGCCACTTTGAATACAAATTTCACACGTATATAACTCCATGAGACGTAGCTTGCAATTATTTTTTCTTTATCGGAACAAGTTCTGCCATATTTTTCGTGGCATAAAGAGGTTATTTTCACTTTCGCAGTTGATTAACTGGCGAGTTTCATTACCTTTGCCAACATTGTTTATAATGGGTTTGCTCGCTAGTCATCTGGAGTATGCACAGACTTTCAAATAATTTCAACTCGATGATGTATACATGTATATAACCTAATATCGCGATAGCGTTCAAATTCAAAGGTCAATGTTGCCACCACTCTATGACTGTAACCTATAGAAAACTAGGAAGCTTTTTTCTCATAATAAAAAAAAAATCACTAACTAAATTACGTTCCACAACATATCGTAATAAGATGAATGTACTCGTAGAACTTTGGGACTAGAGGAGTGCAGTGCCATACATTTTTTAACAGAAAAAAAACATGCCTATAAAATGGAGCAGGAAGCTGGACGAGACAATATGATGGAGGATGCAAGTGCCATTATTAGGGGTAGGAAAAAAAATTCATCATCTTAATTAGGAGGGGAATGGAGAAAGCGATTAATTAACCAGAAAGAAAGGAGAAACAGTCACTCGTAGTAGAGTGAGGAAATCGCCGCTTAGGGTCAGTTTATATACCGTGCCATTTTTAACCAATTTCAATATAGCCGGAAAATTGGTTCCTCGTTCAGTTTATGGACTATTATCGCCTTTATTGCTTTTTCATTGCGGTTAATCGAGCGTGTTGCATTTGCGAGCAATTTAAATTGGGGAAACAAATCTCCTTATGTACCCTGTAAATAAAATAAATATAAAGACCGATCCCGCGATGATATTTGTATGGGCACGTTCTACTGCATAAACATATGTTCAATGAGTCTGAATTAGCCAAAGAAATCTTATTTTCGCAGTCGAAAGGCTTTTGGGGCCATTCAAAAAGGACGTCCTCGTGTAGGAGGCGGGAAGGGTGTCTATATGACCAACTCGACGGACATCCACTTGAGAAAAAAAAATGCCAAATAAAATCAGTTCATAAAGTAAAAGTGAAATTGAGCCCTATCGCATATATAGGGTATATAAAACTTGGAAAAGTCAGAAAACTTAAAAGCTCAGGTCCATTTGCTAACTTTCCCATTTTCATACTATAAATTTGCAAAATTTTCATTTTTCTCGAGCATAAACTTGCAAAATTTTCAACCTTGTCTGAGGACATCTACAACTGTTTCCATGTTTTTCCGAGGAAAAATTCTGCAACATTTTCAACCTTTTCCGAGGAGAAATTCGCCAAATTTCCAACAGATTCTGACGACATTGGTACAATTCTCAACGTTTTCCTAACGTATTCCTATTCAGAATACAATTTTTCTTCTAAGTTTCGGACAACCGAATGGAGGGGAGGGGAGGGGGGGGTACCGTAGTGATTGACCGGACACAATGCGGGATTGGGGGAGTCCAATTTTGAATGGCCCCTTTTGAAAACGATATGCGAGTAACCACTGACGGGTAAAATGTTCCAACCCTTCACGCTTGAATATGCAGATACATAAAAATCTCCATACTCGGATCAAATCAAGTCTTCCTTGTCAGGACTGCCCATTTCTTTCTTCTTTTTAAAAACAATATTCGACCGAAAAGGGGTTAAAACATTCTGAGTGGGCGAAAGTATACGAGTCAGCCGGACGACCGGAATCATGGCATTATTATTTTTTGACCTTATTAAAACAACTTAAAACTTTCGATTTTCATCCAAATTGGATACGGCGAAAATCCACTAAAACTGACAATATTTAAACGCGTAATCGACAACTTGGGTCCACTTCGGTCGGTAACTAAAACTTGGCATAAAAGATTTTTATTAATTGACTCAAATTGCCTTCTGCAGGGTCGAAATTAAGCTTCACATTTACGTAGAAATAAACTAATTTTGCTAACAATTTATTTTTATTTTCATGCACATGTAATGCCAAAATTTCTCACGCGAATTTAAGAGCCTTGCAGTATTATGAATTTGTAAAAGTTTTATAAAATTCTTCAGAATTTGTGATGTTACGAGCGTACCATACGTTTTTTTACAAAGCTTTTACAACGTAGACTTTGTATTGATAATTTGACATCGGCGTCACCTAAATTCTAAAAACTCAAAGTGATCCGAAATTATACAAATTCAACTTTGAATTGCGGAAACGGTTCCACTGCAACTCACAAAATCGTGCGTTAAAATTAGGTTGCAAAATTACGTTTGATAATTACCACCTTAACGGGCAGCACATTCATGACTACAGTATATAGTATTAAAAGGGGGAAGCGGAAGCGGGGAAAATCCCCTTACGTTTATGTCTTTACGACTATGAGTTTATGGCGACTAGTCCCTGGTTAAATAGGGATGGGACAATGATTTTGTCATGTTGATTCTCAAAACCAGTGTTAATAACCCCTTTAACAACTGCTCGCGATATTTTTGGACAAGTATACTGTAGTTCATCTGCCACCATCTTAAAAAAATTATGTATGCAACAATGCACTAGGAAGCATGCACTGACTAAAAGGGATAACACGAAGTAACTTCCAAGCGCTATATGCAGTATACACGTAGAAAGCTCGTCATCCAATTTCTAAACCATTTTTAAATTCCAGTTTTGACTCTTTACTTTATTGTAAAAAAAATCGCACGCAACGATTGTGCTGGCCAGGTTCTTGAATCATGCATTACCAATGCATTGTAAAAACGTATCTCTGGGCGCCATGTTGCATCGGGATAACCTTTTGAGCACATAATAACCTAACCAATAAATCAGTTTTCTAAATTCATTGAAATCCCATGATCGATATGAAAACTTGAAAAGGTCTAAGCGATTGACCCTGGCGTTTTATAGAAACCTTTTTCATTAGGTTTTTGATTATCTGATACGCGGAAATTGTCATCACTTTTATACAGTCCATTCATTGAATCAATAAGTTCTGAGAATTTTACCGTTTCCTGTTACAGTTCTACGGAAACCATAATTTGTTCGATGGACTAATGTGTCATTGTTGATTGAATCAAGATCCTCTACTAATTCATTACATTTTTAGTAATAAAATATTCAGTGGAAACAAGTGAAATGTATAGAAGATGACCTTATAGTCTAGACTATTCTCTAGCGGACCCAAACTGGGAAATGCATGGTAGCCTATTTGGAAAGAAGACTGGGTGTGTCATATAATTGGGCGAATTAATGACATGCATTGCATTTGATACCTATATAGATTTTCAACCAAACGTTGAAATTATATATGCGAATAAGTTCGGAATACATGTAGTTGCAAACAGGTAGACTGGTATTGATTTCTAATAATAACGGCGACTTCACAATCTCCTGAATTTTGTGACGTAAGGGCGGTAATATGTCGCTCAGTGTTATTTTAAACAGGAATTATTCTATGGAACATGGAGAAATCTATGTATGGGATGTTGGGGAGAAAAATGCAGCTTTGCCCTATATTATGCCTGACGACTCGTACATTTACTCTTACGGGATAAAATTAGTCGCAGTTTCACAGCTATTTTACTGTTGTAATAAATCAATCTATAATTGAAGCCAATAAGTCAGTTATTTTAAATGGTACACCTTTCACTCACACCCTCGAGTATTAGTAAAAATACGCGCGGTCCATCTTCTGACTGATAGGACACGGCGAAAAATTGCTGGTGCTGCAGTGTTAAATTTAGAATAACAAAAATAACTCCCTCCCCTCTATTATTTAAGAATTGTGAAGACTTTGTGAAGAAGCGCTTAAATTCGACAAATTTAGCAAAAAAAACGATACATCGCGTAATCTTATCCTTGCATGGCGCAATCGCCTTCGGTGATATGGGAAGCGGCAAATCGTTGAAATTCAAAGTTGATTGGTCATTTGCTAATTTGATCTAATCAGCACGGCCTGCATTTTGCATTATCATTTCCACATTAGATGAATGGAAATTCAATCTGGCTCAACCAAGAATTAGCACACCAACGCTTTGCAAAAGGGGTGTGAGAAGATTGGGTTACGTAACTGGGAGAGCTCAAACCAGATAGCATTTTTAGGGAAATAAATAAGCGCTAAAAGAAACACTTCCACATATTCTGAACAAGAGAATTGGGGACAAAAATAGCTGTCATTTTCACGCCACAAGAGGGCATGTAACAACAGGGTGGTCATCAATCTAACCTTCAACATCATTTCTGATGAAACCATTTTCAGAAAGGAAAGCACTTGATGCATTGTTAGAAAAAGGGCTGATCGAGGAATTGCCTCGTGACATCATTATTCCATGTGTATAATCAATTGCAGGCAACTACTCTGCTAGTTTCAATTTGTAATTAATTGCAGATAAAAATTACTGTAAATTACTTCACTGATAAAGTTGGGCATCATTTATTTTTGGAGAAAAAAATGTATTGCCCCAGGACTTACTACATGTATAAATGTTATAAGGCTCGTCACAGTTTAACGTTTGCGAGGCAAGACATGTCGATGTTTTCCTGTGTTTTGAGAATTAAATAATGACTACAATTGTATGATGTTAATTGACTAAATAACCAGCAAATTTATACACCGTACTTCCAATTCTGCGAAGTTGTGTTAGGTGAATTTTGGTTTCGTTTAAAATTCTCCGCATTTTTCAGGCCAATTAAGGGAATTTCCCAGAGCATTCCAAAATCTCCAGGTGGGCTGAGGTGGCCATATATCTACTGAACTCTGACTGATCGAAGGCGCGCTGGCCAAACACGCTGACCATATCCGGATGCGTATGTGGTATGTACATTATTACCGATCTCGGCAAGTTTTTTTGCGGAAGATGAAAAAAACAAAACGTGACACTGACCATCCTATTTCACGCATGTATACAAACTATTGCAAGTATATAAATGATGTATGGCTCATGGGTTTTCACCAACCTTATTGGCTTTTCCCACGAAACAAATCTAACGAGTTTTGCTTATTTTGGGAATCGCCTCATTAATGCTCGCAGCCCTCCCATTTTCGCCAAAATGCATACAGCAATTTTTGTTTTTCAATTGCGATAATGACCAAAGTGTCTCCTTCAGCCACGTCCCGGCAATGGACAGTAAATCCTATTATCCTCTCAGCGTGTGTGCGTCACATAGATCACAAATCGTTCGAGCCACTGTACGAGTGAACTAGCACTCTATAACAACAGAAAAATGAAAGTACGGCCGTACAATGAGACTCAGAAATACTGACAAGCAGAACACATTGTGTCCCCAATTCTAATCCCAACAAACGTAATAGAGGCCTAATTAAACCCTTTCAACAATTACACTTTATTTCGCCTAGTTTTTATAATCTCAGGTCTTCCACCCGGACTATGACATGCAATTACAATCTCGCCGGAAAGCTCAATACAGGCCACTTGCAATTGCAAAAGTAAAAAAAAAAAAATGAAATAAAAAATGCAAAGATGAGTATTGATTATCCGCAGTGCTTTTAAATCGCTGCGAAAAGTCGTTAAGTTTCAATGAGTCGACGAGTGAAATCAAGTATGGCGGGATATACTTGTACAGTATGCACCACTCGTACCAATTAGAATGTATAATATTAAACTATGAAGTATCTTTCTGCATGGCATTGACTATCCTAGCATTGACTAAAAGTATACATGTGCATGTATTACTTAAAATTTATTAAAAGCTCATACTAAAAGTAATGAGCATTTATACGAGACTTTATGCAAAGTTTAGAGGTTGGTTTTACGTGGTTGAAAACAAATAATAAAAGTGAAAGCATGCAGTATAAAAAGTAATAAATAATGATCGCCTGAAACGCTTCATTTTGAAAGTTAAAAGCGAGAGTTAATACACAAGAAATAGTAATTTTTTTCAAATTGAACATGTACATGTATACGGCCTTTGCTATATCTGAAGGGGAAACCTTGTGCAGACTATGCATGGTGTTAATTCTTGAACGTGCCCACTATTAACCTTTTTAAGTTCATGCTGCTTTCACGTAAAATGCAAAATACATGTAACGCGATTTCCTGTATTTTCATTCAAATTTCCATGCAGTAAATTGTCGAGCTAAGGAATCTTGTACGTGCATCGTAGGCAGAATCCTTTGGCATTAGCTTCACAGAGTAAAAACAGGGTTCAGCCAGAAATTTCATTTTCAACTTCCCTGACTTTTCCAGGTTTTAAAAAAATTTCCCTGGCCAATGACAACGTGAAAAATTGCCATTTTCCAAAATTTTCACTGGAAAATATTTTTTTTAAATTTAACTAACGACAATTTTGAAAATTAACATCAATTTTTTTATAAAAAAATTTCAAAAAATTGCATGAATTTATTTTTAAAAATGGACAATTTTGTATTCGGAAAATGTTAAAAATTTGTGCTCGGGAAAAGTACATTTTTTGTAATTTTGTCATCGGAAAATGTGGAAAATTTGTACGCGGTCGGAAAACCTATAGAGAGTTTTGAAAACTTGTTCACGGAAAACGTGGACAATTCTGCTAATTTGTACTCGGAAAACGTGGAAAACTTTGCAAATTTGTACTCGGAAAACGTGGAAAATTTTGCAAATTATATATTACTCAGAAAACGTGGAAAATTGTGTAAATTTGTACATGGAAAACGAGTTGAATTTCCCTGACTTTTGCAAAATAAACCATTCTTCCCTGACTTTTCCAGGTTTTCTAGGTCTGGGGAAACCCTGAAAAATCGCAAACGTACAGTATCGCTCATGTAAATAAAAAAAACCGCGATGTTGTTGAAATTTGAACGCAAATCTTCATCACGTGCTTCTTGTAATTATAGCATGCCGTTAAAAGTGCGACGATTTCGATTTTTTGAAACGCGAAAACATGTACTGTACGTTTTGCCACGCCGAGGCGTTGCACCCTGTACAAGGTAAATGAATGGCTTTACCATAAAACACCAGGAAAAAAAACTAACAGTAGAGCAAAACGGAGCGAGGGGCTATATACAGTACTATGCAGCACGTACATATGATACGAATATGAATACATATGAATACTAGGCAATCGAATGACAAACCCTTATAGATATTAGCGGTACTCATAACAGACCAAATAATTGTAGTGGAACTGCAAAGTCGACCATAGCAATTCTGTTGATTCCCTTTGAGAATGGGACGCTGTGATTGGCTTGACCAACTGCAGAGACCAGTAGAAGTGAAGTTATAAATCGTGAATTAGAACTGCACCAGCTTGAATTTCGCAACTAACTAGACTAACTATCGCAGTCTACGATTGAATGGATTTCGCAAGTCAGGGTGGCTAACCAAAACTGACCAAAAGCGCGTCATTTTCTCATTAGACACTCAAACAAACGGACTTTGCATCACCGCTTGATTCTAATGCGCATGCACGGCCAAATTGGTCCATAAGGCGAGTACCTAAATTTCAAAACTGCAATGTCATTTTGAGTACAGTATCCTTAATTACAATGGAAAAGGATTAAAGACCTGATGTTCTTTAAAACATGGCCTCAAATACTTTTGAAACGATTCGAATTATGCGACTAGTTTGCTAGGACAAGAGATGATCCATTCCCATCCAAAACTGCGCACTGTATTGTAGAGGTGTTACTATCGCAATCTAACAGAGGCACTTATTCTAACTTTTTGCAGTCCGCCGTCGAGCAGCGTCGAGCCGCAATGAGCTGTCTCGCACGTACTGCCATCCAGAAGTCTCCAAAATGTCGCTGTCCGGCCGTCGAGGCGGCCACGCCACAACCATGCTGAACTACAAACGGAAGAGAAGCCCCCTTCCAAAACCTCGTTGCACTTCCCCCATCATGTCCGTCTTCGCATCCATGTCAACCAAACAAGGACAGGCCACGTTCCCGAAGGACCAGCACTTCACGCCGCCGCTCGACGTGACCCATGTTCCCGCTTCTAAACCGGCAAAGCCATCGCCGGAAGAAGCTACGGAGGAACAGGACAAGTACCCTTGCCTGCGCCGTGCCTTGTCTTGCACCGAGACACCAATCCTGCCTTTGGGGATGTATGCCGTGGAGTTCGGCTTCGACGTGAGCACGCTCCCCTTCTCCGCTCATCGGCGATCGGTGTTCAGCCTTGCGGAGGCCGCCGACGTCGCCCCGAGACTCCAGCCACCTAATTGGAGTCCGCCAGAACTTCAGAAGCCCGTCGCCAAACCCATTTGTGATACGTCCTGCAAAGTTTTTGAGTCCGCCACAGCCAGCTCCTCCTCGGCTAGCAACCTGCCTTGCTGCTCCATGTGGCATGGCCACGACCTCCGGGACAGGATTCTCTCGTCGACTTCCAGCAAAGCAGAGGCATCGGCCCCTGATCAGCAGCCATTCCAACCCAACAGACAAATCTCGGCCGCCTGTCAGCCCTACAGCAAGTCCCCGCAAGAACAAGGCCCGCAGACCTGGAGTGGGTCTGCTTCAGCCGGTGTTGCGACTGCAGCTATGCTATCAGCGGCAGAACTGCAGTCCATGTCGCTGGAGCAGGCATCGCGGGATACGAGCCTGGACACCTGCAACAGGTAAGCAATCTGGTCCAGGATGGAGAAACTGTTAGATTCTGTAACATATCGGTGGTAATGAAACTTGAAAAATCTTGAAAGAAAACGTTCTAAGCAATCTTACGCAGAGGATGACATGCCATTTACAGAATTCCCCAATCTGATGGCGGTATACAGTAGTTAAAGCTTTTTAACTCCATTAACGAGAGTTGAGACTCGTTTATTGCTTTCCTCGCGAAACATTAAAGAAGGACCCTTGTGAATTTATCGTGAGCCATAACAAGTCTGCAGTTATGCCATTCGATGCTCATTCAATATACGCTCACACAAATGGGTCACCAGACTTTACGAGGCACAGAGAAAATCAATACCCTGCGTGCTACTTAATCAGACCAAAATGGAATAAGGAACCAGACTGAAGTAATAAATAGGGGGTGGGATTACTTGAAAACGTCCACGTTTACTCAAAAATCAAAATATTGGGTTGTCTCAGCTGGGACCTCGTTCTATGATTGGATATTGGTAGAGGGTCTACAGCAATGGTAGCAGCGCTATTTATTGCAATTTGTAATTAGTTTTCAATTTCCACAAAAAATAATTCCATTTTTCATTTCTATTCTGCAGGAATGAGCCAGCAGATGCATTGTATGCCACTGTGTGGAAAAAGGACAAGCGGGCGTGGCTGTGGAAGGCTGGCAATAAAACGGGGCAACCGGGCTCGCACGACCACTACCTGGTGGCAAAGCAATTCAAAAAGGACAATCGAACGTGGCTGTGGAAATCGAGTTCAAAAAAGAGGCGAACGGATGTTGATACATAGTCTAATGTGGCTCCAATGTAGCCTTACAAATAGCTCACGCGTTTCTGTGATAATTGGTGCAAAGTTGGAAACGGCCATGGAACAATTCTCATCACCACGTGACTTTTAATTCTGAAGCGCATTGATTTATGCTCGATGACGGCTGTCATTATCAGGCTGACTGTGATAATATTGTTGGTTAATGCCCCGATAATGAGTTTTACACTGTCCAGAAAGGTGAAACCACCAAATATGGGCACGATCCACCAATTACACTATTCTGACATCACTACACCTTTTAAGAGTGAAAAAGGACACCGATGAAATAACTTTCACAGCATGATAAGCCTCCATCTTACAATAGCACAAGCTAGAAACAGTGGTACTTCAGATGCCACAATTCACGATACATGTATAATTTACAATTCCCAGTTTGGAAAATAAAATAAAATAGGGCTAGTCAGCGCATTTCACTTAAATTAATTGGTTTCTTATCTATTTTACAGTGTTTTTTTTGCCAATAAATATTAATATGAACAATGTAAACTTGCTATGAGAGTGCGTCAATTAGAAGAATAATATGATTTAAGCAACAATAACCGAAATATAACGTTGAAAAAGAAGTTGCAATTAAATAGCCATTACAATATGGTGTTTGTTTGTTATGGGACTTATTTTTGCTACGAGGCTAAACACAAACGCCAGGGGATGTGCCAGCGTCACCTACTTGGGGACTTCCACCCCCAAGAGGTGGATTTTTAACGATTTTTAACGTGCAGAGAGCAAATGGGATCTGCACGGGACCTTGGTTTAAACTCTCATCCCAAAGAGCCGCCACTTAGAAAATTTTGCACATCCTCAAAATTCTCATCCACCACGACCAGATAGCGAACCCCACTAGTTAGGATTGAGAGGCAAGCGCGTAACCCACTCAACCATCGGCGCCGGCATGATAGGGTGATGTAAATATTTCGTAAAATTACATTCTTCCCATTTGAATATTGAAATTCAAAAAAAACTGCCAATAAACTGCTTAACAGATTCTACGCACATTGGTACTTCTTTGTGAATTCTCCTACCAGCTATTTAAATCGTATAAGTTTAAAAAGATTAAGCAGTAAGTATTTGGACATCAGCTGGAGTATTTTGTGCTACGTACAAAGTAGTTATTGCATCAAACCCTTTTCAAGACTGACCTCTACGTGCTATTCAATGATGAGTTGTGGTTAAGCTTGTACTGGTGCAATTTAGCCAGGTTCGTTAAGGCAAACTACCAACATTCGGCAAGTGTGACAGAGATGCTTCACTCTTTAAATTGGGAATCATTGAGGGTGAGACGAGGAAAATTATCTATGGGCTTGTTTACAGGTTTTAATTAACCTTCTAATTCACACCTTGTCTCCCGTATCTTCATACCTAACAATCACTGTAGTAGTAGGCATAATCATTCTAAACCTCTGACTGAGCTCCGTGCTAATACGGATGCTTATTATTTGTCTTTCTTTTTTAATGCGATTAGACGTTGGAATAATCTTCCAAACGATAGTTCAGATTTAACTCGAGTTCAATTTTACAATGACGATTAAGTCGCAAATGATGTAGGAGCTTTCTCCTAAAAATAGGCTTGACCCCCCCTACCATATGGCATTTAATTGCTGACTGTAGGGTACTGGGTTGAATTGAATTGAATATCATAAATAGAACAAATCTTTGATACAATCATGCAACCTTTTTAGAAAACAATTTTGTAAATGGCTTATAGCATTTTCTGTAAACAAGTTTTTTTTTAAATTTTCAACATTTTTCAGTCCAAATTTTGCAATTTTATTGATTTTCCCAAATTCCCGAGTACAGATCTTCGAAATATTTAACCTTTACAGAAAACAATATAGAAAACCATAAAAATTACTTTGAAATATACTAAATAAATATTTCCTTTTACTTTTGAGACACGCTGTACTTCTGCTAAAAAGTGGGATATGTTTTCCGTTATGGAAGGATTGATTTTGTATTCATTTTAGTGCCAGAAATTTCAAAGGAAATAGGAAAAATTACTAGTAAGTTTGTTAAAAAATATAAATTTAGAATTATATCTTCAAATAAAAAATATTTTTTAAGTATTTTCGGGTTTTCTGTAGTAAATATAATTTTTTAAAAAGTAGAAAAGATTTAAAGAAATTGCCAAAAATAGCATTATTTCACAGTAATAAATCAACTTAACTCAAACATTGAATTAAAATAAAATGATCAAAAATGTGCTTTTAAAAATTGTTCGAAAAACATGAAAAGCAAATGGCCGCAATAATGCAATAATATTTGTCCGAATAAATGCTAACAAGTGAATAAATGCCAGAGTAAATTTCTGTTTGAATTTTAGAAAAACACTTCAAATAATTCCAGATTTTACGTCTTAAAAATGTGTAAATAATGCCATAATTATAATTCATTTAAACAAGCATTTAGCTTTAAAATAGCTGGCTTGATTTTTGGCATTTTGCTGAAATTTATTAACTTATTTACTCTAACAATAAATCATTCCCCAGAAAATCATTGAGGTGACAACTGCAGGTATTACATGTAAGGCAAACAAGCCTCAGACGAAAGCAACCGTGTTAACAATAAAGTAGAACCTGTCTAAAATCAACCTGTGTAAAATCAAATCCTGTCTAAAATCAAAAAAATATGCTGGTCCCGCCATAGGGACCCATGTTTAAAAATCAAAAAACCTCCATAAAGTGTAATTGCAAAAATTTTTACTGGTCTAACATTGGTCCCAATGATTTTTTAAAATAAAAACAACAAAGAAACTGAAAAAAATATCAAACCTGGAAACAAAAATGTCAAACATAGTAGCAAAAATATCACCAATCCTTTGTATTGTCACATTTGATGAGATGCTTTGTTGACTACTTCAGTGTTTTAGAGATTGTGGATAGGCAGACCTTGATTTTGTCATTTTCCTCAATCCACTGTCTAAGTTCCTTGAGTGAAGCGCATGGGTGATCCTTTGTGTACCGACACAGGGATAAACAGAGACTCTGTCTTTGTGTTGTGAGTTGAACCTTTGGTCAACCTGATGTTGACCTGTACAATGTGCTTATAGCTAGGAGCTGCTAAGCAATCACTTTACATGTACTAAAATGGGTCCCAAAATAGAAAAAGGCAAAATTTCCTGTACAGTGATGCCCAGTAGCTATAGTGATTCATTTAGAATTAAAAAAGAGGAAATTCCCTGTACAGTGATGCCCAATAGCTATAGTGACTCATTTAGAATTAAAAAAGGGAAAATTCCCTATTTTGCAGCTGTTTCTGGATGAACCTGTCTGAAATAAAAACCTGTCTAAAATCAAAATTTTTCCCGGTCCCAAGCGGTTGATTTTAGACAGGTTCTACTGTATATAAATATATATACATTATATATATATATATATATATATATATATATATATATATATATCTGTAGGTCTGTGACACAGTATGCGTTATATAAGTAAGTGCACTCCGTGTCGACACTTTAATGCTTTGGTGCCAAAATCATTGCAGTGCCACCCTGCTGGTTGAAGTGATCAGCTCGCCCTCAGCCATGCCCGGCGCTTGTAAACAAATTGTAGGCAGTGTGAGGACGTTATATAGGGTTATATAGGGAAAAGCAGCACATTTCACATACAATTTGCATATTACGTAAGAAGAATGTAAGACCACATTTCAGGTAGGAAGGTGGGTGGCCATTGCCAAGGTTGGCTAAGGTGCTATAAAAAGCAATGTGAGAGGAGCGGGGGCGCTCTCTCTCCCTAGAAGTCTAGGCGTAAGGTCCTGTGAGGACATTCATGATGTGTGTCCTTTCGTGCCCTGGGTCGTCTCTCGGGCTCCCCCTTTGAGCCTTTTGTCGTGACGTGTTGGCTTGTTTAGGTGGCCAGATAGGCCGCCTCTTGTTCTGCCTGTTTGGTTTGTATACCACGGCATTGCGCCATTGCGTTTTTAATCGTTTGTATCCTGATGAGTTCCACCCCTCATGTTTGTTCCCTTGGATAAACCCTATGGGTTTGAGCTCTAAATTGCATCGAACTCGCTTTTTTTAAGGTCTTGGTAGCCCCAATCTAGTAGGGCCCCAAACCTTGCATGGTGGAGGTGCGAGTTCGATTTCCCGAAAGCAAGTTAAGCAGGTTAAGTGAGTGAAATATGACGGATAAAGTAGAAACGCGAGCAACAAAGGCAGCGGTTGAAGCCGCAGCAGCTTTGGGGTCGGGAGCAGAGTTAGGAGCGAAAATTCGAACATGTTCAGATTATTCAGCGGATAAAGAAGGAAAGACGAATTCTGTTACAAAAAACCCGCTAGATAACGTTGGGTCCTCATTGCTGCAGGGCGGACATACGCAACAATTTAAAGATTTAAAAGATGCATTATATCTACTGGACCAGTATTGTGCCGGGTTCAGCACTAACGGAGAGAGAACGTTGAGCTGGCACAAAAGCATTACAAGTTTGTTTGGGAAAAGAGAGCGGGGATCACTCCTGTACAGGTAAAACAGGATCCTACCGCTGTACAGGTAGTGCAAACTAAACAAGATCTAACGATATGGTTTAGGTCAGAATCCCTGCCAGGGTTTAATGGGTTGCAAGATGTAGACATCTTTCTGGCTACCTTTGAAATTGCCGTGAGGACCGAACACATTCCAAAACAAAAGTGAGCATAAGCTTTGAGGTCGAAACTGACTGAATTGGCTAGGGATTGGCTGACCACTCAGGAACATAAATTGGTGGTGGCCAGTTGGGAAGTATTTAGTGGGGCCTTGAAGGAATACTTTTCCACCCAGATATGGAGATGGACCTCTTAGAACAACTGTCCCAAAAACGTCAAGCCCCAGATGAGTCAATTCGGCAGTATATGATGTCAGTAGAGTTGCTCTGTTTTAAGTATGATAAGGCGATGTCGGAAAAGTCCATTAAGAACAATATAGGGAAGGGTCTGTTGTATTATTATAAAGGGAGAATGCGTGCTAGGAACCATTTAAGCTTGATAGAATATCATAGGGCATTACTGGAGCTGGAGAAGGGCTATACACTTAGAGTAAAAAACGCAAGCAAAAGTGGGGAAGCCAAAACTAAAGTCTCAATGGGGAAAGTATCTGGTAAGAACAAACAATCAACTGGTCCTGTACTAGATTATTCGAAGTTGCCTTGCTTTAAATACCAGGAAATAAGTCATACAGTGAAGGAGTGCACCAACGAAGTAGTGCCAAGAAATCCTCGTTTGCCAGCAACAAACCGTTTGGTGCATTTTGATGAGAACGATACCCCTGCTATCAAGGTATATATAAATAGAATGCCTTGTTATGCGCAATTTGACACTGCTTTATATTTGTCGATTATAGCACAACCTTTGGTAAAACGTCTTAACCTAGAAGTGGAGGACGTTTTTCAGAAAGGCCCACAATATTTGAGGGGCGCAACAGGGCATAGGCTGGCTTGTGGGATCTCAGTAGAAATAAAACTTTAGGTTTTTAATAGATATGTCTCGCATAGGTTTCGAGTGGTACCCTAGCCCATAGAAATGCAAGAGGATTTTATGATATTAGGATAAAATTTCTCAAGACAATATGGGTTGGATGTGTACGCCCGAAGGGGAGTATTTGTGTTCGTTGAGCCCTCTCCATTAGAGGAAGAAAGTGTTGAGTAAGAGGACAACAGAGTAGCTTCTTTCCCAGTAGAGAAGGGCACCTGCTTCTTGCAACCTTACCCAATGATGCTGGCAGCACCAACGTTGCTGTCTTCGTGTTCAATCTCTCAGGTAAAATGCATTTTGTCTCTGAATATGCCGGTGGGGAAACGGGCAATTCTCGCCCCGGTCTCAATGGCAACCATGGATGTCTGCCCAGCATATGGAATTTTTCTTACGGGGGAACTAGAATATGGTCCTTCGAGGTGGCCAACCTCAGTGCGGCTAGTATACAGATGAAGGGGGACCAAGTGTTAGCTGTAGCTGTAGCTGGGCACGAAAACCAATAAATACAAATGGCAGAGGACAAGGCAAAATTTGAGGCAGCCTTAAATTTGAATCCTGAATTAACACAAGAACAACGTGAGGAATTACTGGCTTTGCTCGTAGCTGTTAGCTGTAGCTGGGCACGAAAACCAATAAATACAAATGGCAGAGGACAAGGCAAAATTTGAGGCAGCCTTAAATTTG
>JAQGBX010001980.1:0-22160 GCA_034698745.1 Megaphyllum sjaelandicum | reverse complement strand
ACTGACCTTTTCATCGAGTTTATCCGTGTCTTCACCTTGCAAATCTCCCATCTGCTTCTCCAGCTCATTCTCATCATCACTTTCTTCACTACTGTTATCATCCTTTTGGCTTTCATCGTCCAAGTCATGAAGCTTTCCTTCAAAATCTTCTGACATTTCAATGCCATTATCTTCATCCTATCAAAACAAATGTTTAAGTCATATTAAACATAGATTAATTCACTTAAAAGTCTGTTAGGTAAAGTGACATCTTTATGCGCAGGAAATAAAACTTCCACAAGAAACAATAACTTATATTTTCAAGCATCAAAAAGAATTACTCTTATTTTTTCCCCCCACAAATTGCTCTAAACAATTTTTTAATGCTTGGGAGCACTAAAGACAAACAAATTACATGTAACTTGTTTATAGACATTACCTAGTATGATCACTTAAGAGATACTCATATCTGAAAACTTCTCGAAATATACAAAAAATGTACCCTATGGCACTCTTTCCAGTTACCTTTTATGCAAGCTTTCCTCTTAGCTGCAAACTGAAAGGTTACACTTCTGAAAAAAATAGATTTTAAAGAAAGAAACTAAACTAGCATACCTTTAAATCAGGTTGTTGTCCAGGTTCCTGCTCTTCTTTTTCAGTATCTTTCTGATGGGCTTCTTCCAGTTGATCTTCATTTTCAATACGGTCGCTCACATCTTTAGTACCTTCCCCTTCTCCAATTCCACAACCTTGCATGTCTTCAAAGGTTGTACATCCATCACCTGCAACTTCATCACTAAATTCTGCTGGAAGGCAAAATCCCTGAAACACGCGTACATTTTAAATATGTTTGCACACAAAAGTTCCTTGGTAATTAAATAAAACCTAACAATTAATAAGAAATTCTTGCCCCTACCTTTCGAACTAATTCTGTGAACACACCTAACAAAACAGACGTCATTTTTGTGGTGATACGGTGGGCTTTTACCATAGTGTGGAGATAAAAGTCTAACAGGTTCGTATAAAGCTTGAGTAAAGGTAGTGTATGAACTAGAATCCTTTAATAGAAAGAAATGAAATTAATTTAACAACGGTTAAAACATTTACTCTCTATTATATAATGTTTTGATAAAAACTGCATACTCAGAACAACGATTCACATCTTGAGCTGGCAAATTTGCGTTGGTAACTCCTCTCCAGTTCTGGACAAGTTTTAGGAATTGTTTCTCTATGCCAGCGATATCAAGAATTTGGAGAGAATTTTTAAGGGCAATGCATAAACCATTTACAAGGGCACCATTCTCCAAATCTGGTTGGCTTTCAACTTCTTCTGCATTCTTTAAAAAGTGAAAATACAATAATAAACACCAAGGAACAATGAAACTCTACGTGTGTCTAGCTAAATCCTGCATTTATGCAGTAGGCCTACTTTACACACAATCAAATATTTCAAAATATTTCCATTAGTGGTCAGATACCTAATTCAACGCCTAAAAAATTGTTCAATAAAAGTACTAACCTCTCCATTAGTCTCTGTATTTCCTTCTGGGATGCTTGCATTTGCAGATGTGGAGTTGCTGACGTCTTTTTTAAATGCTTCTTGGATTGCAAATAGAACTTTATTGATCAATTTGTTTGCTGTGTTGTGAATTTTATTGATTGGTGATTTGCTTTCTTCCTTGGGATTATTTTCGTTTTTCTTGTTTTGTTGATCCCTTTTCCAAGAATGATATTTGCAGGCCAAATCATTTACTTTCTTTAGTAATTGACATGGCAATTCAGTGAATGGACTGCAGTCACCAGTGGATATTGGCAGTTTAACAGCGTTCAAAGCTGAAACAAATTGCTCAAAAGCTGCAGAAACTGCATCAGCATTTTTCCAGGTTAAAATTTTCAGAGTCTTGCTCACTATAACTGGTTTTTCGTTATGCAAAGACTTTTGAATAAGTTGCAAAGATTCTATGCACGTTTCAGTTGCTAAAACTGCGTTGATCAGCCAAGGATGGCCATGCCTAACGTTTTCAACTGCAGATGTATCACAGGTGGGATTTAACACCGCTGCATTTATTTTTGTATTCATTGTAGCAGTTGGGCAGGACTGAAGCAAAAGAAGAAACTGTCCAAAGCCCTGACGGGCTACTGCCAACTGATCCAACAATACAACCTATAAGAAAAGGATTTAATCTCACTCTAAACTGTTGTAGAGCTTAAAATATAAGTTCTGGAAAATTAATACTTACAATCCATTCTTTGAGCTCATTCTGTGGCGGGAACAGCAAAGCTGAAGCACTGTTCAACTGTGGTGTGACAATATCATTCCCCAGAGACCTAAATCATGTTTCAATATTTTATTAGTGATGGCAAATCTTCACTGGTTAGGTTCATGAAATTCAAGCATGTTCAATAATCGCTTGCAATTAAAAACTTAGCATGTAATTAATCGGCACTACTTTCTCCAATAAACTACATAATTTCATAAATACATCAATGCATTTATGAAAAGAGATAATTTTTTTCAATTAAATTGATAATTTTAAATTTCAAACAAATAGTCGGCAACATCATGTTATTATAAACAAGCTAATAACTTACATTATTTGATTTTCTATACTAGTAGTTCAAATTAATTAATTGTACATAGCAAAGATAAAAATTTACTTCAAGTTGTGAAGAACATTGACAAGATGGGCCAAGCCTTCTCGCTGCTCTATACAAAGGTGCTGCAAATGGGCCACAAATCCCAAACATCGATGAAGATTTGCAGGACCAAGTTCCTGATTAAACAATTAAAAACAGACTAAATAAGAACTATTTTGAAGAAATCATTGCAACAAATTCATTAGATATTAACCTTAGATGGATTCTCCAGAGACAGTTGCAGCATAGCCATTCTGGCCACTGATCGATAGAAATAGCGAGGACAGTCACGCCAACTTTTCACTAAATCGGCATCAGTTTCACTACTGGATAAACGAAATAACCATTAGCATACAGTAAATATAAACAGATGGTATCAGTATGTCCTATAATCAGTAATATAAATTACCTTTGGCTACAATTTCCATTATTGATCGCTTCAATAGCAACAGCAATGTTCAATGGTGGTAATAGGGCTATATCAAGCTCTTGACTACCTCCATCTTGACAGTACAGCTGTCCTTTTCTATAGGATAGCCCAATTTCTGACAAGATTCTGAATAAATCAGAAAGTGCTCGTCTTTTTCGCAAGTGGATGTTTTTCGCCTCGGCTCGCTGCCGCTCCTTAGTAGATGACTTTATTTACAAGCATGCCATGAGATGAATTAGAAAACAAAAAAGATGCAAAGATAATTACAACACATGCAATATGAAAAAAATCACCTTGTTTACATCCAAAGCCTGCAGTTCATGGACGTTGTTTATTACATCTCCTATAAAATGTGTAAAAGACAAAATGAATCACATGGTAATTTAGAGAAAAGACTTCAAAACTGTATTTTAGTAGTCTGAATATAGTACCAATGAATTCATCTAAAGCAGAACTACGTGTTGTAAACAAAGTAGTTGCCAACACCTTTTTGCAAAATTTGTGAGCTTTTTTGTAAAGCTGAGGAAGTTGGCTCAAAACTGTTTCTGGCATTTCGCTGTCAGTGCTCAAAAAATAATCCTATAAATATAACAAATTTATTGCTTATGAATTAAAAGAAAGATGCGTTGTATTATCACTATATTTATAAATCTCGTGTGAAAAAGTAGACAAAATTCTTAGAAAAGAATTACATGCAACTGTGACATACTGATTTACCTTAGCAATGGAGGGCTGAACTTGCTTGCATAATTTCGTTTTAACTGGAACTGCAACAGGCAAATCAGACGACTCTGTTTTGCTCAACAAATCATCATCGGAGAACACCATGTGAGAGGAGTGCGTCAAACAATTCTATTTCAAGTTGTAATAGGAATAATGGGGGAGTTATTTGTTGAATTGTTAATTGCCAATTGTTTGTAATAAATGATCTATTATTTATAAAGTAGTTTTGTAGAATACCTCATATTGTTTGACGTATTTGTGCAGCATCCGGTGGGATTTTTCAACAGCCTCCTTAACAGCCCAAAAATTGATATCGTTCCAGCGTGCAATTTTCACGAAGTTCTATTTTGTGAAATGACGAGTACAACTATGATGAAACTGTCTGATAATCACAATAGATACATTAAAATGTACCCAATAAAATGACACTTACTTTGAGTTCTTTATCGACAGGTTTCCGCAACTGTGCTATTTTCTCAGTAACTGCAGGTAGAAACTGGTTGTAATATTGAAACAAGTTCCAAAATAAGCTGATAATTTTTCCTGAAATGAGAAAATTTTGATTATGAAAAAATAAAAAATAAATGAAATAATAAGCAAACAGCTTCTACAATTAAGCTACTTACTTTGCCTGGATGATGAACTGATATGCATCAAGTGGCATGCAAAGGCTAGCATAATATTCAAGCGTCCTTTATATTCCCCCAAAGGTGAAGTTTCCATGAACTGCTGCAATGTGGCAGTGATTTCTTTGATAGTTGTTTTGCCATTTTTTGGTAGTACCTTTTCCTGTAGCTCATTTGTCTATATGCAATGGATATGATTATGCTGATGATGAACCCAAAAACAGGTGGCACTTACGAATAAATCCTAATCCTTTTAAGTAAAATAATTACCTGCTGGTCTAAATGACTAACACAGTCAGGATTCAACCAATTGTGAGTTGTAGTGTAGATGTGGAACCACCACTTTGCAGCATGGCATTCTGCACGCAGTTCAACAAAATTCAAATAGGATGACCAAAAACTATCAAAAAATAAGAAGAATAATGCTAAGTAAATTGGCTTAACGTATAAATTGTTAAAAAAACAAACTTAGAAAAACTAAAATTTCACCTAAGTTCTAACTTCCGCCACTGAATTATTTGCTTAGTAATAGCTTCCAGTTGATTGAAAAGTGAAACCCCTTTATGGGCATTTTTTTCCCATTCCTGCGTATTAAGATAAATTTACTAAATATATTTTCAACATCTTCGAATATTTTATAAACCAAGACAAGTAATGTACTAACCTGAGCCTGACCCAATAATAATTCTAAGCCAATGACAAACTTCATCAGTGGAGATGTAATTGAAAAACCCAAAATGCGCTCAATTACTTTTTGCACCTTGAATTGTAATAAAAGAGAAAGCAATTGTAATGAAACATGTAGCACAAAAGAAAAACAGGCTGCCTTTCTGATTTCTAATGAGATTGTTCAAAAATGAAACTAACTTGAAGCAACGTTGGATGATCTGGCCACTCCTCCAACAGTTCGTTAATTCGTGAGTTTAGATCCTCCAAAATTGGGCGGCACTGAACTGCCTCCTTTATGTTGGAATCACGATAAAAGTCGTACGCAGAGGATTTCACCTATTCATTTTTAAATTTTTTAATAAAGAAATAAATAACGAAAATTAATTTCACTTTCCATTACTTGTTTTATAATTAAAGAAAACTGTTCTATAGCTACAATGCTCACATTTGGTGATGACATATCCATTAATTTTTGGTAAAGTGAGCTGGCAAATAAATGTCCATTTAACAGTGATGCATCCATCTTGTGATCTAGTACAAGATAACGTAATTAGTAATGAAACAATACATATGACTTTTAATTGTAAAATGACTTAAATATGAAAAATACCTAAAATGTTTCCATAATTTACTAAAATGTCAGTTGCAATTGGATATCGCACCATGAAGGGAACAGCAAAATCTGGAGACTCGCTTTGAGGCTCAACACAATGCCAAGCACATGTGGTGTAATTGACGAACAATTTGCCATGAATGGACATAATCTCTTCAATCTCCTGTTGTGTAATCTGACCATTTAACAACATGTTATCATCCTCTTCATTGTTTTGTGGCAACTTTTTCACAGGCTCGTCTAGGCTCTGAACTGGCATCAAATCAGAAAACTCCTACGGGAAAAAAAGGACCAGGAAACTGAATACAAAACCAGCAGTAAAAGGCAATACCAACAAACTGATAAATCTCTTCATTTCCATTCTAAAAGAACTTCCTGGTTCACAGAAATGATTATGATCACAAACAAGTCTAACCTCGGCATATGTTGGGAATGTCATCTTAATTGACTCCTTTAGCTGTTCCTCATCATCAATAATTTCTCCATACTCTTTCCCCTTATATAAATATAAGCTTTCATCTTGGGCTTCTTTGCGGCGCCTTTCTTCTTCTTGCTGTTGCCACGATACGACGACAGATTGAAGCAAATTATCCAAAAACTCCATCTCTTCCTTATGCAAGTAAGTAGCAGTTTTGGCATGATTCAAAAGCTCAAGCAATGAACTTTTCAGGAGTCTGTTAAAAAAATCCACATTAATTCAAACCAAAATTAAATATCCAATACTTGGAGAAAGAATAATGCTACAGACCTAAGCAGATGTTTTTTAGAATTCCCTTTTGCATCAGAGGAGGAAAACAAAGACATGACAGTTGATGTCACTGTGGGACTCTGGAGTGATCGACTTACATCAAAACATGAAGCTTGGTTTTCACAAAAACTCGGAAAAGTCAAAAGAAGTTTAACTGTTTCTGTGAGTTCGCAGGGCTAGACAAGCAAAAAAAATTGTAAATACAATGTTTTTAAAAAAAAAATTACTGCATATATAATCCAAGCATTCACCTTAACTGTTAACTGACTGCACTGAGTCACAGTTTTAATAGTGTGGCACTGGAGAGCCATCCCATACATCATCTGCAAGACACATTTAAAATTAAATAGGATTTAATGATTCAAAAGTTCAACATACATAATATGTATAAAATGCAATTATGCGTTGAATAACAAGGTCCAAGGCACTATGTTTTTTATGAATAATCAGGGTAAACCTGTCCTTTTACTATCAAAATATAGCATTAAGGGTGTTCAAATTAAATGTGAAGTTAATGTAGTAAATTAAACAATTGTGGTCTTTTTATCATTATTGCATGAAAATTGAGAGCAAAAAAAGGCGAAACGAACCTGCAGTATGCCAATGAAGCATGGCAAAGTAAGATCCTGATACATGGGATATTTCAGTGACATGTTCTGCAGGAAAGCTCGTAGAGAAGTAAGCCAGTTTTCAGCTTTTCGTAAAACGTGAAAGCCAGCATTGGCATCCGGATAACTAGGAGCATTTTGAAAATCTTCGAGTAAATGGAATATTATATTGGACGACCCAATAGTTTGAAAAAATTGAATCATTTCTTTTCTCAGCTCTTCATACTAAAATAAAAAAAGAATTTAAAAAATGCAGTACGTGAAATAGGCGAGATGATCAAAATGGAATACTGCCATTATAATAGTTGTAACAATTAGTTAAGTGTAATAGATACACTTGAATGAAGTCATAAATGGGTATCATTTACAAACACCGCCACAAAAAACACCAGGATGCTTAAATTTACCAATAATGAGTGTCATAATTTAGATATACCCAAATTTAAGTTACTTGGCACAACTGCAATTTTGAATTCACCCATGTTTCGTCTATCATCTTTTGAATGTTAACTACTTTACAATTTTCAGACAAAATTAGCAACAGATACAGTGAAAGAAAATGAGCTTAACCTGTGAGCGAGTTGGCCTGTAAGTCTGATCAGCTTTCAGAGACTTAATTTTTGGTGTTGCTTCCAAAGTACGTTTCTTGAAATCAAGGACCATAGGATGAAAACTTGTTGGTTCACATGAAGACAGTCGGCGACCAGTTGTTAAGTGCATTTGTAAATCGATTACAAACAGATTGTCTGAGACAGTGTCCTCTTCTTCTTGCCAAAACTCAAGCTTGAATTGCCACCTGACAGCAGGATCAGCATCAAAAATCGGTGCTAACAGAGAAGACTGCACCCATCCTAAGTGAATCCAAGTGCTAGAGACAAGCTGTTTTAGGGCAAAACGACCTTCAAAAGTATCGACAGATTGAACGGATTTTAGCATTTGGAGAACATTCTCATGGATAGTATTCCAGCTTTTTTGTAAATCCTTGTCAAATAATCTGCTCTGAGATATTGAAGAGCTAATCAGTTCAATGGTTGGCTGATTAGCTAATGCCTGAGCAAAATCTCTTGTATTTATTCCTTTTAACGTGTTGAGAGCATCAGTGTTTGTTTCTTGGGCATGGGATATGGCAGCATGATACAATGAGGTGAGAAAGTTGAGGAAACTGGCCAAAATCACGCTGCAATCATTTATGCTAAAAAAAGGAAAATAAGATGTGGTAATAAAACAAAGTCTGGGCATAGATAAAAGTAAAAGATTTGCATGATACTTACAGCGTGTCATAATCAGATGAGCTCAACGATTTCGCATTATTCCAGAAAAAGTTGCTTAAATCACAGAGTTGCATGGTTTTCTCAAAGCAACTGCCCAGTGGCAAATCGGTAGACACCAGAAAATGATCAAAGTGCGACAAAGATGCTGAGTTGCACAACTCTGAAACAATGACAGCTGCCAAAATGCTCTGACGAGGAGAATACAAGATCTGGGGACCCTAGAACATAATTGCAGAAATAATGTAGATTTAGATATTTACGATCAGGAATGCATAAATCAAAAAAAAATCAAAAAAATAACTGCTGTATTAAAAAATATTGGAAGAAATGAAAATAGATTACTATAGGTAAAACGAAAGTTAACAATTGGAGAGAAATATACAGCAACATTTTGTGATTCCAAACTAAATATGAGAACTTCACAGCTAATAAATTAAGCATTTTTACTTCAATTGTTAATAATGAATAATGAGAAAAATATCATCATTGGATTTTAAATTAAAATGAAAATTGAACTCATTCCCTTCCATTTTTATACAAAAGTGTTATTATTAATCTGTTCTTGAATTAATTACCAAGATGAATCATAGCATAAAAAATTCTTTGAAAATTCAGATATTAATTAAATATTACATTTTCTTTTAACATTGAATAACACAAAACTTGCCTGAAATTTGCTATCTGCAAAGATTCCTTCGTTATGATCATTGCCAATATTCTGCTCTAATGGTTTGCACAGCCAGGATGAATTGAAGTAATCAAACTGATGTTGCAACTGCAAGGAGTTATCCAAGTTTCCCTAATGTTTTGGAAAAAAACATTTACATTATACATTGCACCAAGACATTTTAAATATTTCAAAATGTTTTGTATTTCTAAAGTGCGTATAAAAGCAGGTTACCGTTTGAGTTAACTTTTCCATAGTTGCAAGATGTAAGGGAGTTGCAAAAAAAGATAATTCAGCTAATTCACTTGCTCTAGTCATTCTGATTGATATGTCTTCATCATCAGCAGTTTTGCTCAGAAGAAAGCTTATACTCAGCTGCTCTTGTATCAATGCCAAATGTTCAATAAGAGCTAGTAGTTGCATATCACTTGCGGAATCTTTCAAAATCTTAGAGCAGTCTATAAGCGTTGGATTCAGAGGATCCGGTATTAGTCCAAGGGACATAGCTTCATCTTCTAGATTAATTGCACGTTCATCACCTTGATAAATGAAACTCTGAATTAATTGTTTTTCCAGCGTTTACATCATTTTATGATAATCGTTAATTTAGATCAATACTTTTAGTGGTCAATTCTTCCAACAAAAGGACGTCCTTGATATCAGATCTAATCCTGGAAATCTTACGCATATTTTTCTTAGAAGTAGCACTTAATTTTTTCCACAGCCTAAAAATGAAGAACGTTTTATTAGAACTGACTTTGTATTTTTGAAGTAAGGTAGATAATAAAATGTGCTTACTCATTCAACCGCACATATAATTCTGCCTCGGTTTGTGATGTGAAAGGCTTAGGGTGACCAAAATTCTGATACAGCTTGGATGCATATGCATTAACATACTCAAGGTGTCGATTGAAATGGGCGGCCAATTTTTCATAAATAGGCCAGAGAAACGAATGGTTCCTGTAATTCAAATTCCAATAAATAAAATTTCAAAACGGCACATGAATACTTGCTTAAAACTTTGACGATAGTTGAATAATCACCTAAACTTATCTGATTCCCAAGTCTGACCAAAAATTACTGGAAATGCCTTTGTAGTCAACCAGAGCCAGTGTAAATATAGAATTGTGTCGTCAGATAAAGTAAGGGTTTTATCCATGATTGGCTTTGAACAAATGGACCAAAACTTCTTTATCCAGTGAATGGCCTTTGCCCACTGTAATTAAAAACAAATATTAGAAATCAATGATGGCAACGATAAACAAAAAATATCCCAATTGTAAGGGGTGATGTTTCTTAAAAGTACCTCTGACAAAAATTCACTTGACAATAGATCATCTGTTGCTAATGTACTATCCACTGCTGAAAACAACGATCTGAAGAAGGGATGCAAGTGCTGGCCCAAGGCATTAGGAATGCTGTATGAGCTCATAATGCCTAAATTGATTTAGGATTTTATCAATCTTCATATTGCATTATGTAAAATTTAAGGAAAAACAGGACATTAAGTACCACAAACCTTTTGAAAGTGCTAAGGAAATCTGCAACAAAGACAACTTTTTCGGATAGTTTTTGTCTTCCAGCTGAATAAGAAATTTCTGCTGATCATCTTCAACCGAACTTTTCCACAAATGAAACTCAAACAGCAAATTACACCTTTTTAGAAATGGTACATAAAATTATTGTCAAGAAAAAAACATAATTCAAAATGAAAATAGTGCGAGCATATCACCTGTCAGCTGTTGAAAATAGTGCCTCCAATAACGTGGATATGTTGGCACCACTTTGTTTTAACTTTTTAATAAGCAATAACTTTAAAAGCTGAGGATTCCAGCGTAAGTCATAATAAGTTTCTTCGCATAACAAATCTAGAAATAAATACAGTACATAGAAACTGCATTTCATTTCATTTATGAATATTTTACAACCCACTTAAAACAGTATAAAAATTACAAACCATTCTCGCCAAACAACTCTGACAACTTCGTTGACAAATCACTGGCTAATTTGCTGGAGGAAAACGAATCTGCAGCTTGGGAAGCATATCTGAGCAATGCATCTAGATGTTCGAGCACATGACTGTTGGAACTATTTACTGGACATTCTTGTTTGCACGAGGATGAAAAGGCATTCAGCATGCTGATACGAAGTGGCCACTCATTACATGATCCCCAAAGAAGAAACAATTTCAAAGCCGCACTGACAATGTTGCCAAAAACAATGCTTTTGTCCGGAAATGCATCAGTTTGCATGAAATTACGAAATATGTTCATGCAGTCCTCCTTTTGAGTACTGCAAATCAAAAATTTTAATAACATTTTTTTCGTTCAGTCAAGACTTAAAAGATAGAATAAAAAATGCTACTAACCAAAGGTCATGTAATGTTAACTGAATAAGAGAAAAAAGGGATGCACTGTCTTGTTTTGCCCTTGCCAATTCTGGCAGAAAAGTGAAATCTTTCACTAACAATAGGCAGCTTGGCACAGTTATGGTCTGTGATTCTAAATCAGACGTTGTTGTATCTGATATTTGTATAGAACTGAAAACTTCTTCGATAACACCTTTTGCAGCCTATCAAAACAACAAAAACACAATGTAAAAACAATGTTGTGTGAAATGCTTTGAAAAGAATAAAAATATACAACACAGGCTGTATGCAAAGTTACACAACGAAAAAAAAAACTCACCTGTTTTCTGGAAATTATATTTTGGCATCGGACGTAAACTTCCAAGCAGCTTTCAAACAGTGCCTCTGCAATGTTTTCTCCTTCTTGCATACGCTGCATAGTAAGCTGAGCAGTGCGCAACAAATCATTTGTCGAAGGTTTATCAGCAACTTTCGTTTTAAAAGAAGAAATTCAGAAGTGAAAACAAAGTTGGAAAATAGTTAAAACTCGGACATTTAAAATGAAAAATTATCACCTGTACTGTTGCTAATGGTATTGTGGATAGTTGTAAGCCTGGTTTGCATAATTGGATCGTCCAAACCCACACTATCCAGCATAGTTTTCAGCTCTAACGACCGCACGCTATGAGACTATCAAAAATTTTACCACATTCAAAATGAGAAAGATTGTTCAAATCGATTTTACAAAAAAAAATATATTGATTAAACATAATGACTACCATTTCATCGACTCCTAAAAAGATTTCCACTCCTCTGTTCCTCATAGCACGAGAGATTTCGCCATTCTTGGGATCCATGGCTAAAATCAGCCTAGAAAGTTAAATAATTTGCTATATTTTATTTGTGCTCTTTGCAATATAATATACCGCTTCTCTCATACGGGGGAATTCATTTTAAAAAACAAACGTGATGAAACAATATGAGTATTTAATACTACTGAAGAAAACCTACCTGAAATCTGGGTGAGGTGTGTAAGTTGGAATTTGTCCATCGCATACTCCTCTTTCGCTTATGCTAAGCACACCATTGGGCTCGAGCAATCCGTTCAATCGATCCAGGACCGATGGACTAAATAATGAAAATTCAATGAATGTGAATCCAATTGCACTTCAAATATATAATAAAATTTAGAAATAAAAATAAAAAATAGTTCACCTGCAGAAATTCACGTTGTCAATCAAAAGCCAATAACCTTTTTGTAAAGCAGTGACTAAGATGCTGTCGACCCATTCAAATCGCCCACCACAGTTTACGGCTTCCTCCTGCTTCACGGTCGTTTCCAATTTGTCTAATTTTTCCATCAGTGTTTGTGCATTAGCTAGCAAAAAAATACAATTAACCAATATTTATTTGTTTTTCTCTTGTTAATCTGCAAACAACCGGAATAGTTTATTCATTATAAACACATACCAATGGATGATTGCTGAGATTTTAAAACTTTGAGAACATCCTTCAGCATGGAAACTTTCTTTAGAAAGTGCACAGCTTCATCTTTCGTAGTACCTTTCGGAACTGAAATAATTAAAAGGCTCATTAGCAAGAATGAATGCTAAAGTTAATAAGCAGGATGGCTGTGGGCGGAAAAGTTACGAACTAACATGGAAACCAGGGCTAATAAACACCGTACCAATTTTCTGAAGTGCTTCATAATTGTTCCGCGAGCGCATCAGCTGGCGAACATGCTTATGGTCACTTTCATTAATCAATAGATGGTTGATCCGAGCCTGCACTGCCGAAGAAATTTCCTCTGAAATTCTTGCTAGATGGCGGTTCAAGTCTGCCTGTGAAAATAAAGCGCACAGCTAGTTATTGCTAGTTTATGAGCAGATTGATGACACACACTGAGCAATACATTTTTTAAAAAATAAATAAATAAAAAAAAAACAAAGTAAACGAATATGAAAATAAAAAAGAGTTAGCAACGTAAAAAACTTGTGTCTGGTTTAAATAATGATGAGATATTTTTAAAACAAAGCTGACGGCCGGATGAATCGATAAAAGCAATTTTCGCTTGGTTTAAAACCTCCAGATATACCATTGAAATCTACGACTGTGTAACAGCTTTGCTCACAAGCTTAGTAAAACAAACCGTGATGTCAGGATATATTATGGATCCCTAAGCCATTTTCTTCAAATTCAAAAAATTCTTACAAAAATTAACATTAAGAAGAATCCATTCAAAATATTTTCTCTATAGTCTTACTTATGTGGTGCCCAAAGATAGTACCGCATCATTTCAGAGAGGAATTAATAGCTATAGCACACAACAAGGGGAAACGACGTTTATCTCACAAATTTATCTATTTTCATGGGTTGAATTTCTTCAAAAAAAAAAAAATAAAATAAAATAAATAAATGCATTGCTAATCATGATTTTGCTGGATTTTCGACCGCCTGCGCGATATCAAACCAAAGAGAAAACTTGACTTTGAGGAACATTTATTACTACATACATGTACATGTATCCCTGTGTCACGTGTGAAAACTAAAGATTATTCAAGATATCCAAGAGAATTAATGCGACGCAAGAAAAATGCTGCGTTCCACACTTCTATGAGTTCATCTACCATAATCTTCAAATAAAAGTAATGTCGGGAAGGCAATAAAGAGCCGAATCCGAGTAAAAACAAAGTCGTTGAAATAAACATATTCCTCGGTGGCACGCACGACTCCTTAAACCGGCACCACCTTTAACGTTTCTTCAAAATTTGCGGCTACACAGAGTTTCAATTTAGAAGTGAAACAGCAATTAATGGCTTCAATCTGCGCGGCATTCAGCCATTACATCCCAATTAAAACTGATTCAGAATTAACAACCACCAAATTACATTTGAAAGACATTTTTCTTCCATGCGTATGCAAACGTTTATGCTCAGAGTGCTTCATATTTAAAATGCCAAAAAATTTCTACTCGTTTGTAAATGGGGATCCGAAATATTACGAAAAGCGAAGCAACCAATTAAGATGCGAACCAATTAGAACATGGCATTTAATTCAACTATCTAAATTAATGCCGAACTCCGGTGCACATAGTTTAGATTCGAGTTTCCATTCAGTATGTTTAACTCATTTGCGGGAACCCCAACACGAGCAACGCATGCACAAGTTTAGAGATGATATCCAGCGCCATTATTTCAAACAAAGGTTAATTTCCCCAGAGATTCGCATTAACTTTTAATGACGCCCATTCCAATAAGCGCATCTTTTTTTTCTCACAAATTCTACGTTGATCTATTTTGCATGGTCTCGAGCAGCGTGTACGATCTTCAGATTCAAAGATATGCAGTATACATGTGCATTGCATTGCAATAACCCTATATATAAGACGTCAAATTAATTTCTGATCCTTCCACTCTGGCGCTCTAATCAACAGTTGAAAACGCATTATCTCTGAAAAATGCTCGACGAGACATCGCTTCAGCTTCTGGTTTTTCTGGAAAACGCACCACGTGTGCAATTTCGACTAATTACGCGTGGCATTTACAAAATCTAAGTCAGCAAGAGTGTCTGGGAACTTTTTCTCCAAGTGTGCCAAGAACGTCTTTGCCAATTCCAGGATTTCTGGGAACTAATCGAGACAGGTCTTCGACTAGCTAGACGTTATATTTACAGAAAAAAAAAACAGGAGCCGTCATTAGCACTAACAATAAACTTGTTTGATGTTGGGATCACTGCAGCTTGCTCTTCGGGCACTTCCATGGAACAACAGAAATGTGTAATGTCAAGCCACCCTACAGGTGCTTGAGGGATGATCTCAGGGAAAATACCACATCAGCCTTCAACTAATGAGACACGACATAACCAATACGCCTTCTCGTCAATGAAACCAAATTGAATCTTCTATTCTACCAATGTTACGATGCAGAGCCTATTTCCAAAATGTTTGGTAATCCATCATACAAATGTTCTTGGCCCGTCTTTCCTACAGCAAGCTACAGAAACTATTGCTCTCCGTTAATTAGACACGATACTTCAAAAATAAAGAGTCGTTCAGGTCACTGGAGCACGCTCTTCTGGTGATATCTTGCTTCCAGCAGTTTGTAAGAGATGTTTTAACTTTAGAGATGATTAATGACGGCATAAACACAAATTCTTTCTCATATTCCCTGACGGGTGGTGGGTCATAAGCCAGTAAGGAACTCGCATTTATCTCCCAAAGTCAACGAATATATGAAAATGAGAGTGATTTAGAGATAAAATATGCAAAGATCTAAATTTTCGATATCGTCGACCGTAACGACGCATATTTAGTCCGCGCCCTTTACACAACTACGACTCTAATTAAAAACTACATGTAACACTGGATATTTAATCTGATGGAAGATAAACGTGAAGGATGGCAAGATCGAAGTTGTTGGATCCCAAGTAAAGAGCGATCAACGATTATTCAAACAAAGTTTTGATCAATACTTTCACTAGAAGATAGTCTTAGGCGAAAATAGAAGAGTAAAGTAATCTTAAAACACAAACGTTCTCAAAAATATTGTAGTTGCCATACTTTTGGGGATGACACGTTCATGTTCGTAAAATTCTACTTGGTTTTCCAAGGACCTTGTCAGCCGAATTTCCAACTGCAGACCTTTAGCAAGATTTCCTAAAAAGTCTTTTCAATTAAATTATTTTGAAGGGCGCACCATTAAAAGCAATCGAAAGAGAATATTTTACTTTTTTCATTCCAGAACCCCTACGCACAGTCTGCATGTACGTGCCCTAAGTCATTCCCACTAAAAAAAAACCTTATGCAAAGTTACGCAAGGGCCATCAACAAGAGATCTGCAGCAGATCATGTCGATAGAACTCATGCACAGTCGTCTAACTTTGTCTAAGCTCTTAAGACAAAGAGCTGAGTCTGCAAAATCAACAAGCATTGAAAATGCGCAAGAATTCCAACGCTAGAATCGGAAATGCAGCTCAGGCTTTCGACAACGACGAGAGAACCGATGTATACGCAACCACCGGTAATCCAACACTTGGACCAGAATACAAAAGGATAAAAGTGCAATGCAGAAGAGTAAAGTGGATGAGACCATTGAGCAATTTCAAGCGGTCATGAAAGTAGAAATTTACACAAAGGTTTCTTGAAAGCCATCATGGTACTTTCACTACCAAGACTGCTTAGAAAGTTCCCCGAATGCCCCGGCCATCCTCAACATTTTATTTCATCCCAATGAAGTACCCGTGAGCTTGACATCGTATACAGCATAAGTGCATACACGTATACAATTGTACTATCCATGAGAATGGATGAATGAATCTAATGTATATATACATATTGTCAAGAATTTATAAACATCCCGACAGTGACAGCGTCGCGACATTGCTCATTTCAATGGTGTATCAATGTGAGCATATATTCAATTTTGCACAATCAAATGAATTTAACGGTACGGGCAACATTCACGAGATGACCCCCTCCAACTTCCTCCCTCTGGAAGTTTTCCAACGATCAAATCTGCAAAAGTCAAGAGGCCATCGTGACATTTCGATTTCTTCATTCACGGCATTTGTTATCCTAAGCGGTATCGTATCGTCCGTGTTTACGTTAGAAGTCAGTCCATGCATCCAGTTCGGAAATCATTGCCTAACCAAGCGTAGCTAACACGGCGTGTGCCAGTTCACAAATTTCATCCAGTCAAGAAGAATCGAGCGTTACGAAAATAAAACGGCAAGCAGCTTGCCAAGACAAGTGTGGCAAAGGTATTGAGTCGTAAGTTAAAGTAGTGCATCCAGGGTGGCCACAAAATTTTCATTTTCAATTTTCCTGACTAAAATCCAAAATTCCCTGACCAAAACTTACTCGTTTATGCATATCAATTTTTTTGTCATAATGAAAAATAAAATAACAATTGCAATGAGAAGCTTGGCAAAACACTAGATTTGGAGCTACTAGCAGACTTAGTGTATGGATAGCATTTTGCATTTATTTGGGAAAATTTCCCTGACCACTCACAAATTTCCCTGACTTCCCTGACCTATGGCCACCCTGCAAATGAATTTGACGTCTTTGAATTTTCTTATATTTAAGTATTTTGGTCCGGGTTTGAATTCTACTGTTCTTCGATGTATTGAGCATGCTAAATTCCCGGGAGACATCTTAAAGAGGCCCGAATTATATCGTCTTGATGAGGTCAAGTAACACTTGATGCTAACAGAGGAATCAGCCTGGTGTGCATTTGTGCTAGGGAGCATGAACGACAAACTGAGAAAGATGACCGATAAATAGGTTACTGTAGTTACATGTACAATACAATATAACAAATTAGTGTTGGTTGACCTCTAGATTACAAATGGATGGAAACAATCGATTGGGGCGATTTGAACAGTTGTGTTGAACTGCATGTTGTGGTGACTCGTTCAGTCATTTGGCTTTTAAAAACTAAATTTATTCAAAAATAAATGATATATGAACGGAAATCCATTTACTTAGGTTGTGTTTTACGTTGAATGGGCACACCACCATCCTTTCTAGGTCGACCAGGGCCTCTCCTCTGGATAGCAGAAGCAGATGTAACTCCTTGCACATTAGAAGTCGTACCCATTGATCGTGAAGTTAATGAAGAGGGCGGGACATCAAAACTGGAAGTTTTAAATGATGAGGATGAGGAGGAAGCGATGCTCAAGTCTCCTTGTTCAGCCGAAGATGAAGATGATGATGAAGTAGAAGAAGGTGCTGGAACTACAAAGACAACATTGATTAAAATTGCGTAAATCAGAAACAGGTCACGATCAAAATATTTTCAAGCTTTAAGAGTCATGTGGTGCACATGGACTATCTCTTCACATTTGACGTAAAGAACATAGGAAACTGTTATTATTGGTCTCTATACCTCAATTCTGTATTGATATGTTATTTATCGCATAAAAAGGCTTCTTGTAAATAATCAATCGGCAAATATTTGTCACCTATTATACGCCTACACTGCCTGGCCAAAAAAAAGTCGCATCCTTTAAAATTTTCGTTGGACCATCTTTAGACCTAATTAAATTAAGCTTTCGTCATGACATTGTTTTGATGAGCTAGTGCAATGTCTGAATGGTTCCTTTTGGTCAGATTTCCAGGATTTTTGGTTGTTGAAGAATAATCAAAGCATTCCTTAATTTTTTTTAGCACCTCCCATTGACAAACCATTTGGTTGAATTTGATACTTTCAAACCAATTTTTCACAATGTTGGCCTGTGTGAACCATCGAATTGTTGCCCTGGAAGTTCTGGAACTTGACCATGACTTCATTAAAGAAAGCATCCATTGTTGCAGTGTCGCTGAACCGAAGCAACTCCAGATCACAAACACTTTCACCGAAGGCTCGTACAGTGGACACAGTGAATGGTGGAGGGACCAATATTTTGCACGGTCCTCTTCTAACCCTGATATGTGCATCACTTTAAAACAGAGTAAATCTGTAGGCTACTCATCTGACCAGATGATTTCGCCCTATTGCTCAGCAGTGCAATATTTCTGTTGCTTAAGCAAATTGGAGTCGTTTTTTCGGTTATTCTCACTGACAAGTTTTGCAACAAAGTTGTTTAGTCCCAATCTTTTGAATGGAAAAGGTCATAATTCTACTGATAAACAACTTTGTGAGTTCTAATGTTGATTTTTTACGAACAGATTTGACCAATTCTAGCTGGACATAAAAATCCAATATTGGTTTTTGACCACACATGCTCAGCAAAGCTGATGGTCCATCACTATCTTTCCATACACTAGACAATTCCAAACCCAATGATTTCGGAACCCTCCTTCCGTGTTTTTTGAATTTTAAACAGGTCAATTAATTGGCCTGTTTTGAGCTCTGTAGCATCTTTTTCGCAACCGTGTATAACTTTTTCAGCCATAATCTTTTTAAAATGACCATGTGCCCGCTTAATCAGTTAGCCTACATTTAAAGATTGCATTGAGCGCAAAATTATTATAATAGTCGAGATGAAACATCCCCTCCTCAGTATGTGCATGTTAAAAGTCAATGGAAACTTTGGCCAGGCAGAGTATATTTAATGGACTAATACCAATAAAATCACAAATGTGATATAAAAATTAAGTGGTAAGCATAAAAGGAAGCTTCTTATAAAGCATGTAAAGGGAAAAAATGAAATCGTAAATGAAATTGCTACTTGTTATAGATAGTTTTTCAGTAATCGAATTTTACATTACATGGCACCACCTTAACTTTTCCAGAATGAAAACGTAATGCCAATGGCATAATAGCATAATTATTTAAGCTAAAGCTTATATTTTTACAAGTTATTTCTTTGAAAAATTATTTAATTTGCTTGCATTATATATGCAGCGAGCGATAATCCATATGCATCAAATTCATTAGTATAAACGCAGTCACAAAAAATTGTTTTCTTTTTCAGAAACGTCCATAGATTTAAAAATAGAATAGCGCAGAGGCATTTTGAGCTGCAATCATGCTCAAGATTGGTGAAACAAGTGCAAATGTAAAAGTTATTTGTAAACCAAGATTGCTAGTGTAAATACAGCTTATCGTTACGCAATGCTAATATTTTTAAAAAAATATTTTCGTTTTAACATAGGATTATAGTTAAAAGATTTATTTCCCCTTGTAGAATGAAACATCTACATATAACAAGGTTTATTTTTTAATATAATAAACTGGTATAATTTAAACTTATGGTAGGCTTTGTTCTCACTTGTAGATCGTAACAATGAAGTAGGCCTACAGTATGTAATTAAATTTGAGTGCAATACAGGTAAGCCTATGCTTCGTTTTATTGCACCTTGCCTTACTGCGCTCAGCCTCTGCAGATATTTCGATTTGTATAAATAAAAAGTTTGCATCAACCCAAATGAAGCAAGTCAATTAACGATCACTGTGTCACGTTTTGATAATTCTCACAACACGGATGCATGTTTTTCAAACACTTTCATTATGTGAGCATTGTTTCTTTTCAAGAGGTTGGTTTGCCATCAGGTTGGGGAAACCATCAAATGGAGGGAGGGCATGGCTGGCAAGAGGTTATTTAAACTGGTAAAGATAAAATCAATCAACATCTACCAGTATATCAACCATTATGTTAGCACCTTTATTTTTAGGGATGGAATCCGTAGAGACCAATCGACGCCTATATACATGTAGTTTAACCACGTAAGTTTGGCCTTATGCCTTCTGTGGGAATAGGGAGGAAGTCGCCAAGGGTAGAGGGGCGCCAAAACGTAAAATGTTTTTTGAATGTAAATTTAGAAAATGTTTGCAGCATTACATGGTCAGTGGAAATATTTGCAAGTTTTGAAAATAAAAGTTGAGATTATTTTTTCAAAATTATTTGAAAGTTTTCGCATATTTTCGAAAAAAAAAAGCAAGAGTGTGTACCTGGGCAATTGCAGAGTATCCCATGGTTGGGCTTCCGTGGTGATCGGATGGAGGTAGGGAGGGAATACGAATGCTTGTTTGGAAGGTGGTGGATTCTGAAGCAAAAAGTGGTCACGCAAGGCAACAGTACTGGTAATGCACGGCAATGTAGTGCAGTACAGAATGTGACCAAGCAGGGAATAATTGGGACCTTACATTTAGTAGCACATCACAATGGGAGGATCTTTCAAAGGACAAGCTACACCAATCCAATCAAGACATTAGGCTATTGCACGTTTAATAGACTACATAATAATGTAAATATATTTTTTAATTGCACTAAGAAATAGAAAACGTTGTGTGACTGGATGTATTGTGGTAGATTTGAACCAAACCTGCAATACATGGAACTACACCTGTACCCTAAACACGCTTCTCCATCTATACAGAGCTGCCCACATAAAACACTCCAATCATATCAGCATATAATCTATTCAAATAAAACATTTTCTCGTTAAGTAACTAAAGATTTCCCTTACTTGATGAGCACAGGTCCATACCAGAGATAAAGCTTGAATTTAGCATATTTAATGTAACATTATCTGATGCTTCCGTAGAAAATTTTGATTCCAGGATTCCAGAATCCTTAGAACATGATAAAAGATCCAAAGCTTTAGAAGCTGTTTGTAACGATTGCGCAACACTCCACTCTTTGCAGTCTTCACTACTGCTCTTGCTACTTTTTCCATGGAAATCCAATTCTTTTCCATTGGACTTATCAGGGGGTTCTTCTAGATTTTCGTTGTTATCCATCTTCCATTAAAACATAGTATTCACAATGAAGTACCACTATACTTCTCATTGTAAGATCTGCAAAAAAAAAATATATATATTAATAAAATAACAAGGATTCTGTTAACTTAATGTTGATAATTCCTATAAAATATTTACCAGAATAAGATTTTTGCACATATTAGGAGCTACAACAATTAAGGAAAAAGGCCGCAATATTCTGGCTTCAGATAATTAAAGATCGCTTATAGAAAATGATTCAAAAAAGTTTGTAGAACAACATCTAATAGTTTCATGGATATGAGCAAATAAATAGCCCAGTAGCAATTTATTCTTTGCTTTGTATATGCATTATGCTGAACTAGCTTGCAGGGACATGTCATTAAATATGAGTAAGAACGCAAAGTAATGGGTCCACAATAGGCCTCGTACAAACTTTAACAAAAATCATCTTTGGTTTTCAATTCAACTCAGTACCCTACAGTCAGCAACTAAATGCCATATGGTAGGGTTCTCAAGTTTCATCAGAAAATTTTGAAAATATATTTCAGTGAAACCTTACAAGCATTCTGTAATCCTGAAATGGAAAAGGGGTAGCCACATACAGTAGAACTCCAATTATCCGAATCAATTGGGACCGGACCCCATTCGGATAATCAAAAATTCGGATAATTGG
>JAQGBX010001979.1:0-22166 GCA_034698745.1 Megaphyllum sjaelandicum | reverse complement strand
CGAAGATAGCCGACCCGGGAATCGAACCTGAGTCTACCGAATGCAAGACGAGGATGCTAACCTCTAAGCCACCTTGCATATTCAAGACCGCAACTCTATAATATATGTTAATGACTGCAAATTTTAGTTATGTTTTAAAATTACATTTAGCAACAGTACAACCGCCAATTAAAACTGCATGGAAAAATGGGCTTTAAACATGTAACTATTTTCTGCACATGTATTTTTTTGTTTAATTTTTTTCCATATTAATATATTTTTTAACTTATAGGAAATCTACAAATGTGCAGATGAAATATTTGCACACTTAGGTAAAATATATTGGATCTTTAAAATACATCTATGATGTTAATAAACAAAAATTGCTACATTAATGTAAAAAAACCAAATATAGACAGAATATATTGTTTTACATATATATCATTTATAATATTATAAAATATTTCATCATATAGAATTAGTCAACATCAAGTAATATACGAGGTATATAAAATTGCATTTGTGTACGTAATGTTGGTAATTAAAAATACAGAATTAATCACTTATGTAAGACGAAAATAAGCATTTATAAATGCGAATCAGATAATCTTCGATTATCAAAACTTTTTTGTCAAAATCATACGTAGCAGACATTACGAGCTCGTACTGAATTCATAATCTGCTTGGATGATGACAATATTTGGACAAACTTTAAGATCGCGCTGCTAATTCGAAACTCGCAGACCGAAATCTTCGAAAAATAAGGTTACATTGTGGTTGATTTTATATCGATGCAACCCTTGCTGCACCTTGATCCCTCCCTAAAAATACGTAGGGTGTTTTCAGTGACTGCAGTGGAACAGACAGCCGTGAATGCGAAAACTTTTCAAATCTCCCAAGAATTTACGACCTTTGAACAAAAGGAAAGGGGGTAAAAGTGCCCTCATTGAGTAAAACCAACTTTTTTTTCTAGAAATTGTCTTTTCGAGTAGGGATACCTTATACAGACGGTACCTTTGGTGTCTGCGAGTTTTTTTAGTCAAATAGCCTTTTCTCATTGTTCGGCCGATTTCAGTATACAGTATTTTCGAGCTTTAGTTGTCTTCGAAGATGAGATTTATTGTTAGGTGCGATTGGTTCGCAACCCGAGCTGGGTATAGGAATTTTTTTTTTTGCCTTTGAAAAGACAAAATTAGCGAAGCCAAGTACCAGAAAAAAAAATGCAACGAATGACACCCATGAATAAAACAGGGTTGGGTCTTTGTGCGTTGAAGAAGGCATTCCTTTGTATTACGTAAATTGGGGGATGAAACGCAATCAGCGCCTCTATTTTTTTGGGGCTAAATAATAAAAACTGACCTTTGAGACGCATCCCCGAAGCCAGTTTTTCGCCCACCAAGGGTCCATAAACATAAACTCACCCTGAGACGGACACCCAAATTGCCCTAATTGAATTGAAAGCGGAGGCAAAAGAGACAGAAAAAACTGGTGAGGAGGGAATGATGCTGTAAAAATCGGTCGATCATAAAAACATTTCCCAACGCCTTCCAAAAAAGCAGAAAATAAATGGTGTAAACCGAAACTTACTCGAGTCACTTTGAACACTAACCGCCGGAAGTGGCGAAGATATGTGAAATTCTAGTCTTTACACTATCCATACACACATGTATGGAATGCAAGATCTAGTTTCCATACAGAGGAGTGACTGATTCGAGGAATTTGCGATGTTCTACGAGGATATTGGCGCAAATGTATTCAAAAAGTGTAATCTGAAAAAATGCACGGATAAATGAGACACTGCAGCAAGCATCGTTTAGGGAGGCGCCGAGAACATGGTAGTCCCAGTATAATAGGGTACTCGGACATCATACGTATCATGATAAACAAAGTCCATGTAAATACTTCGGCAGTCGTGAAGTCACGTGTTTTTTTTAAAAAAAATACGTGAAGCTATCGGTGTTTTTATAACAACACTGTATGAATTATATGTGGGGGAGGGGCTTACATGACTCTTGGCCTGGGGGCCCGGAATTAGATGGGAGGGCTACATGGCGGGTCCATAAACATGCAATTTTTCTTTTAGTAAACAAAGTAAATATTAGTTTTATGTCATTTAAACTAACTTATTTCATCCTACATCCTATAAACTCAGTGCACACTGCATGCCCTGAGGACAGAGAGTATTGAGTACCTTAGCTGGAGGTATAGGGGTCCCACCGAAGCCTGGGGGCCCGCTTCAGGGTGTGATGACCATCACCGGCCATGGGATTTTGCACACGCAATTCCACGACTGACAAAGTGCGATTTGCAAAGCTTTAGTCCGAGTACCTATATCCTGTATAGCAAATTCTGAGAAAAAATGGTCAATTTGTGGGAGGGGATGTCGAACAAATTAATTCCGGATTTCTTTCGAGTTCCCATTATGCGAAAGTTTACTAACAACCACTGAATTAGAAAGGAAGATCGAAGAATTAGAGGAAATAAGATTCTAAAAATGTTAAAAACTTAGTACTACCGGAAGTTTAAATAAAATAACGGTGAAACGAAACGCTGAAAATATTAATTACTCGATACCAATAAATGCACCGCGTGATTTATAGTATCTTGAAATATGTCTGATTTGGTCCATTTGGACATGCATACTACGCCATCTATCCCTAGCTGCTGGTGCATTTGCTTCAAGAAGTTTAAAAGTATCTCCAAATGGACTCCACGTGCACGCAAAAAACGTACAGGGAAAAACCCATCGTTCACCACACGAGCTTTTCACATAGACACTAACGCCACCTGGTACATTCTATAATTTCCCCCGCTAAGCTGGATTTAAAATTTCGAAGATGGCCAAATGCTGTCGAATGGGAAAATATACCAATATCCATCGAACGATTTCAATTTTACTAGCGTGTCCACGTTCGCCGTTGGAATTAGGAGGTTCCAACCGATTCGTCGTATTAATTAACGCATCGACAAAGATGGCGGCCAAAGATGGGAGTTTCGAGGGAGGAGACGAAGAAGAAGGAAAATACCGCAGTGTTAGATAACGCTTTGAATGTTTAAAGAGGAGTAGGGCTAAAAGCGCGACGCAGAACGAGAGAAAAGGTGGTTATAGAGTATAGTAGAGGGGGGGTAGCAGGGAGGGGATAAAGATGGGCGAAGAAGAAGAAGAAGCCGAAGAGGGGCATGGCGGTTTTCCATTCATTACGTGAACCGTGTTGCGACGTCTATTTCCTCCATGTTTGAAAGCCATCGAAATCGGGGGTTGGTCCGGGCACGATCGTAAAAATGTCAAACTAAAAGTCCACTCTTTTGTACGGCATTTTGTTTGGCCCCCGAGCCGCCGAAAAGAAAAAAGGGGCAGGTTAATTTTCGCACTAGCGGAGTTTTATGATTCAAACCGGGCGCCATGATTGGTACGCGCCGGTCACGTGCAGGCTCTAAAATGAAGAAATTATGACTTGTGCCTGGAAAAAATACGACTATATATCAAGACAAAAGGCGAGCGAATATCGCAAATTGTATCGCTACCAGTCTACCCGAGTCGAGGCTGGCGTTCGCACCGACGACGGACGAGCGGATTTAGACGGAAAAACGACATTTTCCACCGAAAAATACAACGACCCGACGACCACCGACATAGCTGCGCACATACTGCGGACCAAGATGGCGGCCAAGGCGCTCCTCGAAAGCGAGGATATTATTGGGTGGAGAAGGAGGAAGAGGAAGAGGCGGCGAAAGAGGTGGGAATGTAGTGTAGTGATGCCGACGGGAGAGAGAAAGAAAAAAAAATAAACGCATCATCGTCGAAATAAAAAAAAAATAATAAACCCATGTGCCAAAACGGGAAAAATGGATCTACCCCCGGTGAAAACGTCGCGTCCTTTCGAACCACCGTAATTTCCAACCCGGCAAACGTTTCATTCACCCTGCCCCGCATTTCGGAACGCGATGTTCGGTAAAAAAGAAAGAAAACGTACTGGTTCGACGTGTTCGATTCATCCAACAACCGACTCGAAGCGTAAAAATGTGCCCTGCAAAAATTGTTTCTTTTCGCAACTCCCCCCTCCCACCGCCGACGGTGGGTGGGTTTTTGTCGGTGGCTGCCATGGCAACGGCAACGGTTGCTGTCAAAATCAAGATGGCTAATGGAAGTGGACGCCAACCCTAAGGTAAGTCTAGCTTCAACCATGTTTTCCCGTTGCCTGCAAATGTGCGGGGTGTAGTGTAGTGCGTGCCTACTTTTACCTCGTTAATTATCATACGCTACTCGGGCTGCAGTTCGGTGCTACGCGAGTGGCTGCCGAACGAAGCCACGTCAGGGGGGAGTAGGGTTGAGAAAGGAATGAAGGGGGAGGGGTAAAGTAGACGCGCAACTCCCTATAGTGCATGGCGGTGGTCGCTGTCTTCCATCATGCGCCACTTTTTTGCCACCCATCCATTATATTTACTTTTTCAACTTGTTTTTTTTTCGAGTTTCATTTCACCCGCTATATAAAAGATATCTCCACTTTTAATGGATTTCCCCTTCCTTCGTTTTAACTTTAATCCGTTCGTAAGCGCGACTGTTTTTATTTTTACAACCCTCCTGCACTTCATCTACGAAGATGGTCGAGCCTGAAGAGCGCCTGCGAAGGTGGTCGTGACGTCACGTGAAGCACCGCCTTCCCGTAAGGTGGCACTCGAGGTGTTTTGGCGTAGTGTGACGTCAACGTTATGGCGTCTAATTGGTGGGTAGACCGATTTGCACGAAGCGTCCGTGGAAAAGCGCGTGTATTTAAAAGATGGGAACGCACCCATGGAAACAAACTAAAAGTCGGTTTCCGCTTCCGGATCGTGCGGTAATCGCCTTTCCGAATTCATTGGGAATTTCCAGTTTCGTTAAGTTTTCTCCGTGTTCATGCACCTTAAGGGATCATCCATAAAGGACGTCCTGCATTTTCCCGTGATTTTAGACCCCCCTTCCTGTCCACCCTAGTCCTGTTTTTGTAACTCCTTCTCCCTTCCTCCCTTCCCCGTCCAATTTTGAAAACAGATTTTTGATTACATAAGCATTTTTATTACACGTATGTTCTTTACATATACCGAACATTATTAGGCTTACTGTTATTAAAACAGACAAAACAATTAAATTAGGTGAATTACCTATACAAAGTTTCAAAATCCGATTTTAACCAATCATTCATACTTTTAATTGTTATGCTTGCTTTCGCCTGAGGTTTGGTTGCCTTAATACCTGCAGTTGTCACCTCAATGATTCCCTCGTGATCAAAAGAATGTTGAGTTATTGACGCTTTCAGGGATTTGTGCACGTGCGTATGTTTATTGACTGCTATACTTTTGATGCAAAATACATATCCAGAATGTATATTTATCCAAAATATTACTGAGACAATGGCTTACAGCTTTCGATAAAACAAGGCTGATAGCTGATGCAGGCTATGTAAGCTTAAGAAATCAGCAAATTTGCCTGTAAATTTATTAGAAAACTGATCAAAACTGATGACAGTTTAAGCACAAGTTGACATCTGGAGTCCACTTTTCCGGACGTCCTTTATGGATGGCCCCTAATAGCCAATTTGGGATTACAAGGATACACTGCCTACTTTTGCAAGTACACGAGTGTACTCTTTTTGGACAAGTGGAATTCGCCATAAATGACCAGTTACCTGAAATTTATCAACTCGTAACATTTGCCCAGGTTTTCAATCAAATGAAGGTTTATAATGTCAAAAATTGAGTTGGTTACAATCATTCTGCATTTTCGAATTCATTGATTTATTCGAAAAGGTCAGATCATGCAGCAATAGATAGCATGCATAAGCAGACGACGCGTGTAATAGAAGATCAGAGAAGTTGGGGTATTTCGTAATAGTGGCAAATGTGGCAAAAATGATTGCCTTTTGGCGAATTTGATTGGGCCAAAAAATCTGCACTATATAGTGTAAGCTACAAGGTGACGCATAAGTCTGTAAAGTCTTTTTGCGCATGTTGCCTGCAATACTGCATGCCGATTATGCAGACTTATTTGCTATAGATTAATTAGCTCCACGATTCTCAGATTCGTGTACCCCACAACACGCCCACAATGTAAAACCAAGTCACATTAGCCACGCCCACGATCTGCGTGACGTCACTTGCAAGTTATACACGCATATTGCATGTATACGGAATATCGAATCGATATAGTTTCTGGGTAATGTCCTATCCGTTAACATTTAACGATTACGCCATCTTAAAAACGCATTGCACCGCTTTTTTCGCGTTTATTTATAGTGCATGGTTCGGACTGACTTTTTCCGTTATCACTTGATTTTACCATAGATTAAGCAATGAATGCGATTTATAACGACCAAGTATAGAGCTCTCGTCCATTTCGTTTTTGGTAGCCAAAAAGTAGAAATGAGTATGGCAATTTTATCTGCGCATGAGCGACGGCTGTTTTTGTCTTGAATTGGTTCATAGTGAATAAAGCATTACTCGTAATATCAATAATAAAAACATTAAGGGGATTCGTATTTAAGTGTAACAACCTTGAAACAATGAACCTGTTGGCTTTACCCATAATCCATTTGTGCTAGTTTATTGAACCGCCTTCCCGAATGTTGGTTGGATCAGCAACATTTAATAATAGGTTATGATGATAATGTTATGTGCGAGGTTTTTATCTGTTTTTTTTCCGAACCGAAACACCTTTGGTTTAGCTATGTATTTGTATGACGAGAATCAACCAAATGCTAGGGTAATAATACAGCATGAGAAATAATGTCAGATTCGCGTTTCCTGTTGTTATGCATTTATGGTTAATTTGTCTCGCCTTTATTTTTTTTAAATTATATATACAGTATATATTTTTTAAATACATTTACATCGTTGTGCAATTTTGAAAATTATAATCCAATGAAAACGCCGTGTGAGGTGGAAAGGAAGTGGTCGCCATGTGTTTGTAGCGCCATGGTGACCACTATTTAAAACCTCCATATTCAGTATATAGCAGTTAACGATTTTAACCAATCGAAAACATGTACTGTAACAAATTTGCATTTAGCTGTTAATTTACAGTTTAGTCGTCGTCTTGATTGTTTAGTAATAATAATATTCTTTCCGACCACTTGAAGATGGTTTCTTTTTATTAATTTATTTTAAACTATCATTTTTTTACTGATTATTTCCATGTTTTACATTGAATGTTATTTCAACTTATTTGTCAACATTATCCCTTTCAACTACATTACATGTTTCTCAAACTGTATTAACATGAACAGTATAATCATTTTATACGCAATATGTACATACATGTATGTATTGAATACACTTACATTATATACCAAATTTAGGTTATGTACATGTATAAACGTCAATTAATTTTTTATGAAACTTTCGGAAATACGAGTAACTCGGCCCCTTCACTGCTATTGTTGTGGAAAAAGTTCCTCTAGGACAAGGTTTTTAGAATGTTCATAACGAAAGCGAACTTCCGGTTGTATATGGGTAAATTATACCATGCTGGTTGCAGTGCAGTACTATTTGCATTGTTCAGTTTTCTTGTTCTTTTAACGGATCGAGGTGCTAATAACTGATGTATGGACCTAAATGAGCAGCTTGTCCAATATACGTGTCAAAAGGGTTGAGCATTTTCAAAGAGTCCGAAATCCTAAAACTAATTAAGATTTTTCGAAAAACGTCCTAATTCTCTTTTCTTGACCGGTGTCCATATGGAGCTGTTAAGTAGCCTCCCAAATTTGTCTCAATGTGGTCAATTCTCCCAGGTGCAATTGGACACCAATTTAGCTAATAGGGGCGTCCAGGGAGGACAATCGTGAACGCGGGGGTCATTCACTCATTTCACTATGAAACACAAAAGCCAAAGTGAAGTTTTAAAGGTCAGACAAGGACGCTATGGAGCGAGAGAAGTAGGACGATGCTGCAGCTAAATTTTCTTCGCATTTTCAACAGAGTATTTCAAGGGATGGACTATGATTTTCGCCACATTTTGGTCTTATTCATCCTCAGTGTTTTCGTCGAATTTCGTGGCTTAATACTGCGGTCGACGCACAACTGAAAGTCGATGAAACACTTTCTGTGAGAGAGCTTCAATGGTCCACGTAAACAACTGTCGCTATTAAAGCCGCCATCTTTGTGTTGTCCTGTAAATCGGAGCATGCAGATGCAACGACGCGTTTTAGGATAGTGTAATGGGATTTTCCGTACGTATATATATGTCGTAAATATAACAGGAGAAAAACACTTTATTTTAAATACACGTTTTGTGGATATATTGGGAAATGGCAGTGCATTCTGTAAAGCCGAAAAACCTGTAAACAATGAGCGATGGTTAGGCCTAATGTTGTTTAACGTTGAAATTTGAAAGGAATATATTGTTATGTCTGTTCTGTTTGAATCTTGTAGGAGTAGTTTTCACTGAAATTTCTAAGTAGCCTGTTTAGAAAACAAAATTTACATGTATTGCATATTACAACGATTAATTAATCGATGATAGGTGATTATTTTCGACAAAAAAATGCTGGAAAGATGACATCGGAAATAATTTTAATGAATAATATCATGTATTTCTGTGATGAAATATCATTGGCATAACCACAATAACATATATAGGTGCACTATATTTTTTTTAGTTTTGGGTATAGGCTATAGTACACTCCTCAAAAAACATTAACAATTATGTAGTTTCATTTGCTATAGCTATATATACAGTGTTAAGGGTAATAAACCATCGATGACAAACTGCATCCAATAACTATAACTATTGCATTGTTTCGCGATCGATGTTGTGTTCGGTAAAATTTTAAGAATTTGTGTTAATCCAACATTTTTTTATTACACAAAAGTATTACTTGTGCATGTGTAACTAATGCGCTCTAAAAAACGATTTTAGACTCGCGATTGTATTGATTTTTACTTAGAGAAAATAAACCTGAAGCCATTCGCAAAAAATAGACACGTTTATTTGTTTAGGCTTAACGTTCGAGAAATAAGCCTAACAATTTTTTGTATTCAAATTGAGTATTTACAGTAAATACAATGATGAATTTGGGGCAAGGATAAACATATCGTTTTATACGAAAAAATATACAATACCAATATCTCCAGAAATAAAATAAAGCGATACACTATTCGGTCAAACATTTGTAAATAGGCCTATAGACCTAAGCCTGAAAATTTTAAATTAAAATGTACAGTATATCAGACTAGGAGCAAGATCACGAACGTAAGCTTGTAATATTCAATATGCTATATAGCCAAATGTAGTTTACCGATGTTTATGATATCGTTAAACTCTGTATATACTCAGCCTATACAATGTGATACGGTAAAATCAAATTTATCGGCATATATATACTCAAGGATGATTAAAATGCATAAATAACGAATTCTAGTATCATGGACAGGTTAATTTTTTTAAATCAGTGTGCAATTTTTAAAGATTTTATTGGGAACCTACAGTATGCAGTATAAACTCGATTTTATGACCTAATTGATGCCAGGGGTGTTTCATAAAATCGAAAATTTCAGAGAATCGAGTTTGACATTCAAAACAAAACCAATTTTAAAAAATAGGAAACAAGTCAATTAAGTTTTCTAAGTATTTTATCACATTATATTTTCATGTATCACTTTTGTTGTGCAGGTTTGAAGAAATCATGAATCTTCTTCTGTTTCGCCATCTTTATTATTATTTATTTATTTTTTTTGTCAAAGTCAAATCCCTTATTTTTTTAATTGAAATAGCTGGACTATTGCTAAGAGCATGCAGGCCTCAAACAATTAAGGTACCCTAACGTATTTAATTAATTTTCCCAAGGTTGAGGCCTGCGCCATGGCAGTTAAAAAACGCACGGTGTGTTCGGCAGGAGCCTCGTTCATAAAACAGAGTTTTCATATAATATATGATCATAAAATCGAGTTTTTACTGTATAGACAAATGTAAATACCATATTGGCCAGCCGGTAAAGGCATATAGACGCCGTGAAAATTAAAAAGAGCGTGCATATACTGCATGCAGTATATATACTGTATGAAAACTATAAGTGTTGATTGAATATATAGCACCGTTGAATTATAATTATTGCAGAAATACTAGAACCCAAATAAACCTGGATATACGGTTAATGCTGGAAAATTGAACGATACTCTATATTATATATCGTATATATTCACCTGTAATTCGTTTATAAATAATATGCGCAGATAAATGTATGGGGTACTCGTAAACACATGTGAAGCCAACATTACCAGTTGCGAAGTCACGTGTTAAAAAATCCACTCAAGTTACTCAAGTTATATATAGGTTATCGCAGTTCATACCCATGCACGTGACTTCGTGAGTGTCAAAGTGCGTTTCGGGAAGCTTCCGTCAGAGCACCCATACATTATCTTTCTTGGAGTTATATTTCAGCAGTTTTTCCTCGCTAAATCCACTGCATAAATTCCTGCACTTCTTCGAGGATCTAAAGGAATTATAAATTGCATTAAAATTAGCCTCCCAAAAGACAACTCAAATTACCATAATAAAGTGCATGCGGCAGAGAGCAAGAGAGGTGGAGCGTCTTATGCATGGGTTACCTAACATGCACTTTGGCTGAATACAGTATACGTTGCACATGTAAGCATACCGACTGGATATGTATAGGGTGCCCGAAAGCTTTTTTAAATTCACTTCATTATATTTTTGAAAACATAATTTATTAAGTATATATTTATCATAATCGGACACTATTTCTTTCAGTTATTATTAATGCTTCATTGTTATTCGAAGTACATGTATACTCTGTAACACGATTGCTTGTAAATTCGAACAAAGTCATCTTATACCATCATTTATGGCATTTATGGTAAGCAAATTATGCTTCTATACAGTATATGTACATGTATCAGGCTAATTTCTGAATAAATAAAAACCATTAAGTACATTTTTTGATTGGCGGAGAACAATTTTCATATTTAGAATCAATTTTTTTCTCCGAATCCATCGTTTCGGTACCGCAATTTGACGCGCTTTTCGATCGTATACATGTACATGTACTGCACATCACCGAGCGTGGCCATGGCGTAAAAACACCAAAAGATATGGGTCAGTTTTCGAAGATGGTCATCGATGTCCGAGGCGTCCAGCGCTAATGTCCTCAACCTGGCACCACGAACAGCTGCGCCGTTGCCACGAAGACTTCGCTAATCCAATTAATCCGGGATCCACGACGGTGATCATGGCTCGCCAAATCCGTTTCCATTTCATTTCCCCTCTTTTTTTCTGCCGTCAGAGGGGGTTCATGCCGCATTACCCCACGATGACGCATGCCCCTCAACCCGCCGCCTCTTATTGGTTGCGCCCAAAATGGCGGCCAACGGTATCGATTCTCCATTGTGAGCCTTCTGAACCCGGGTTCGCATCCCTCGCCCCGTCATTGGACAACGGCGGGGAGAAAAATCTTTTAAAAAAGCGAGCTTTTTCAAACAGAAGTGTGAAATGCCAGCGAATGAAAGGAAGCTTTTTTTTCTCTTTTTTCGAGGAAAAAAAGGGCCGCTGCAGGTGGAGTTGCGTTGACACCGACGATGATAAAGATTTCAAAGGAAATTGATGAGGACATTTCCAGCTGAATGCCACCCTCATAATGGACATCTTCAATTCGTCATTAACGCCATTATTATTATCATCGTCGGGAAATATTCAAAAAAGCTCGGTGCCAAATTATGAAATACGAGACGAAGTTGATTTACATATAGCTCACGGGCTTATAAGCGGGCATGCGGGATAAAATTGGTCGTACATATATGGTAAAGCTAACATTTGCAACGATATAAAATCTGAAAAGATTCTCCTCCAGTACAGATTTTAAGGATAAAAAGAGAGAAAGTTTAAATTTCTTTGGAGCAACAGCTGAAAAGCGGAAAGAATTTTTCTGCGGAGAAGAAAGTTCCATAAATAATCATTGACCGTTTTGAATTTAAATCGTTTTGAAATTGAAATATCAGACAAACAACTCCCCTGACGATCGACTTCAATTTTTAGACATTTTCAGTTATTCGGAAACTATATATGTACATACTGACGTCACGAGGAAGTACGATGTACTTAAAAACTTCAGTCGTTAATTTGCTTATCATCATTAGAAAAAATTTGGTATACAATCAATTTTTTTATCGTTTTAGAGGAAATATTAAAGTTTTTCCAAACTGTTTAACCTCGCGGACAACATCAACGATCGTCGAACATTTCGTTTATGGAGCAATTGCTTCATAAAAAAACTATAAAATAAATGCTCCTTTCCCTCAACTTCGTTTCACAATCCCGCTTCGTGCAAATAAACTATTCTCTCGTACATTATACTGTATAACGAGTTATAAATGGCACTATAAAAAAGCGAAATAAAACTGAATGAATGAGTGTACCTCCCAGATTTGCACTCCAGGTGGCGTGTCAAGATGACACCATTAAAATTTATCTACTTTCATCTACCTTTATAAACTGTAGGTGTCCATCAAGTCAACGAGCTTTAAATTAATGTTTGACCGTTTAGTCATTAGCATGCGCGGGACTATAAAAGTACATGCATGACGAGTGCTGCGACATCATTCTCGCATATCGATGCATCTTTGGGTATCCTGAAACTTGCCTTCAAAAACACATAAAAAATAAAATCGTACCAGGTTCAGTTTACGATTAAACATGATCATTATTACCATAGAACGGTAAAGAGTTTCCGGTTCGGTATTTTTACCCCATCACACCCTGAAGCGGGCCCCTTACCTACCGCCAAGGTACATGATGGTACCCGCCACGCCGGCCCCCAACTTATCCCGGGGCTTCAGGCTAGAGCTCTGTCGGAACCCCCCTCCCCCTGTGGGGGCCATGATGATATGCTGTACACATGAGTTGCACAAACTTCGTTGTTCGGTTCAACTATATAAAGAAGAATACAATTACCATTTTCAAGGTTCTTAGACGGTGGCGCCATCCTTCGAATAAACAAGACAACGCAACTGAAACGCTATTTGAATAAGGTACTTGTTTTAATGTATACATTGTATTCGCTATAGTGAATTTAAGAAGCAATTCCTATGTGAGCGATACCTAAAGGTAAGTATTATTATTGTCAGCGTGCGTAATTTAATTATTACATGAGTGAATATAACATAATATTTACGTACATGTATAAAAAACATTAAGAGTAGTTAAAAGCAAGACTAGTTTAAAAATAATTTCGTCTAAAATTGTAAGAAAAAAAAGCTAGTTATAAAAAAAGTCATTTTTTCCTGTTTTTTGTTGCTGTTTTATATTCATTGCCAAACCATGCATTTTTCAACGATACTCACCAGGCGGGGCGCTCGATGGGAATCCTATATAGTCCATTAGGCGTGCAGATATGGCGTCATTGTTTGTAAATGGTTACATTTTATTGTTTATATATATTATTTAGGAGGTCAATGTTTTACGTTGGAATAAACAGAACAGCTAAACACTTAACTGATAAAAAGGGACATTTTCATACCCTCCATGGAGGGCCTGTTTTTACCACGGATTGGCAAAAACCTGATGACAGCTTGTCTTTCACTATATGCCAATGCAGGTTGTCCTAGATGTAGGTAAAAAGGAAGGAAAAAAAACGAAAAGCAAACAAATAATAAAACATTAGTTTTATTGACGTTCGTATTAGCCTGCCAAGAAGAGACCCCATGCGACCTATAATTTTCATTTTATTCTCAAAATATCCTAACACTTGACGTGTGTCAAAATACTGTAGCCTACATCATTTGCGTGAGCTCAGTGTCGTTGCCCAGGGTGGGCTCAAGATTTGAGGTAAATTACAAAATTATGGCATGATTACTACAAAATGAAATACATGTACGTTGGTCACAAAATATGCTATCCAATTTTTAGGATAGTCAAGAGTATGTATTTTCATGTACATAAGGAAATTTAATTAAAGGAAGGGTCACGAATAATTCCTTAAATAAATGTCCATGAAACTGAAAAGATAGATGTCTATATATACAGTACATGTAACTCATGGTACTGTTTCATTTTTGCATGCATAGACTCGGTCGTCCATGAACTGCAATTATCGATAAATCGATTTAATGGCATGCAGCGTTATGATTTTGTTGATAACTATCCAACGTATAAAATAAGCCTCAACTTTGGTTAATACATGTATATTTTTATTAATGTTTGCATGGATGACCATGCGCTCATTATTTTAGTAAATTCCGGTCTTCATATGCAGAGGGTATCCATTATAGTTGATTTACATGTACTGTATATAATCATTCGCAGAGCAATATATATGGTTAGGATTGCAGATACGAGTCATTTGTTTTCGTTTAGTCCAAAATTCCCCTTGCCATAATTAGCCATAATTAATCTCGGTTGGGTGGATGAGCGTTGAAAACATTCACGTTGTACGCACATCGTAATAAGCATTTATGCAATTTTCACGAAGTTTTCTTCGTGTTTTCCCGCAATGTGATCTAGTTAAAACAATTAGGATATCTATTTGGTACGCGCGTCCGAGTGTTTGTTTTCCCCCGCTATTTCAGATAGGAATTTCATCAACAAATTCAGGCGCGACGTGACAGGTCACGAACATACTATAGGACCCCCCAAGTAGACTTAGCATGTCATGCTAATGGATCTAATTGCAAATAACGTTTATTTGACTAAACATTCGAGCGAACGAACGCTCGATGTAAGCGATATACACCCGCAACCATGCAGACCTCCTGCTCCAGATATGGATTAAAATAAAAAGGTGCGTTTATGTAACATGAACTGGTACGAGAATTTCGTATCGAACGAAAAGCTTAAAAAAAAGTACATGCCATGAAATAAACATTTTCGACGTTTTTTGAGTAACTTCTTGGACAACTTAATGTAGATTAATAAGTGAAGCGAGACTTCCGATATTCTCAGCCAAAGCTTTCTTTATGTATAGCTCAACATTTCGACAGAAACGCTGCCTTCATTATAGGAGCTGACAATGTGATGTACATTAATACAAAAAAAAAGTTTTCATGAAAACACACAGACTAACTACAAACTATAAAATTTGATCAAAATTCAATAATGCTCAACGCAACAGTCACGATGGATTGAATTAACCTTATGTAGGACGGGAAAGGAATCCTTTTTTTTCTAAAGAGATAACTTTATTACTAGTGTATTAATTGATTTGAAATTTGTAAATGCGTGATATGCCAGTTTCGTATAAGTTCACGTAGTTATTTTAACGTATGAAATGGTATTATGCATACTTTATGGAGGTGGAAGCAAATCTGTAACCCATCAAAGAATGGTGAATATCATGCATATACAGTAGATAATAAAATATTGTTAAACTTGGCAAGTCCCAATGAATTTGAAAAGTCCTTTGATTTAAAATGCAGTTGTCACCATATTTGAATGTAATGGTCATGTTTCAAACATTACATCGGTATGCTACGAAGGGTTTGCGACTTGTTCCGCTGGGTGGCGCTAGTGCTTGTTGGCGCTGATTCGCGAGGGGAGTTTTGTGTAAGAATAAAAAATAAGCCGGGCCCAATGGGGACATTTCCTTTTGTATTTTCACGAGGCTCTTAAGCTTACTAACTTTTTTTTCCGCGTTATTTTCTCGCCAACTTTTCCAATACAAATCAAGCCTCGAGCTGAACTTTTCTATCTCTCTTCTCTCGCTTTTCCTGTTCTCGTACACATCTAAAACGTCTTTGGAGCTCTTCAAGCGTGGATGATAAATATGCTCATAGTTTTCCTTTCATCCGCACTTTTCATACTCAAATGTCACCTTCTCTGCCTTCTTGAGTGAATGCCAGTTTGCCAGACCAGCTTTGCTAGCTTTTTCCTCCCGAAACGAAAATTGGTGATTTCGCCTCATCTTTTTCATTTTTTTCGGACGACTGAACGACGGAAATGAAGCCAAAGGGGGGCAGGCTGTCATATTGTTCCCAATTACGAACTCCATTTTAGATGTACGCGTATATTGCTTTTCCTTCCCTTATTTTACTTTGTGGCTAAAAATGGATTTCAAAGTTATGTCTTATAAATTGGATTTTGCGCCAAAACTGACTACATGTATATATACATGTACTTGCGTACGTTGAAAATTCCATACTTATTATATAAAAATCTTAGTCGATTTTTTTTAAACAAAACCTTTTATTCCTTCGCAATTAATCAGATTATAATGCTTTAATAATGCTATAATAATGTTATAATGCTATAATTGCTTTATATCAGCAATTGTATTTAGTTTCGAGTATGACAACGTAATTATTTATCTGTTTTTTACTGTTTCTTATAAATTCTATATTTGTCTTTCTTTCTACATAAATAGTTTTAGGGTTTATGACGCAGAACATATTCATATATCTTCAAAATTATCGAAGACGCCTTGATATGAAAATTATATGGCGAATTCCACTTGTCCAAAAAGAATACACTCGGGTTGGACAAGTGGAATTCGCCATTAGTAACGTTCTGCAGAGATCGTGAAAGCAGATCGAGTTTATGCACTTATCCTCGTGCCGTCAACTATAGCAGCTATACAGAGCAAGAATACAAGATAAATATCCTTGATCTAAATTAAATTTGATTTAGTTTTCTTCAGTTTTGATGTCTGCTATTTGGGTTAGCCTGGTTAGAAATAAAACGTGAATAAATATTGAATTACATTTTACTCCAGTTATTATTTTTCCGTATTATGGTCACAAAATTTTTATTTTAAATTTCTCTGACTTTTTCCTGACTTTACCCTAATTAAAATCCAAAATTCCCAGACCAAAACTTATTCGTTAATGCATACACATGTAATTTTTTTTGTCATAATAAAAAATAAAATAGCAATTGCAATGAGAAGCTTGGTAAAATATTAAATTTTGTTACAAGTCTAACTGAAGAGGATTGGGGATGGAGCTGCTAAAGCAGAATGAGTGCTAGAATAGCATTTTGCTTTTACTTGGGAAAATTTCCCTGACCACTTCCTCCCCCCCGACTTTTCTCTTACTTCCCAGACAATTTACGTAAATCTCATTTTGTTTATCAGAATAACCTACGCCATAGTTTTTCTCATTTGTTTCTCAAAACTTCAAAATTAAAGCCATTTTCTTTGGCATTCTCTTAAAAAGTTAATGGTCTCATTTGACCCTTTTTCTTCAAGAGAGAAGTTGCATTGGAATTCAAACAAAGTATTTTTGAGATAAGAAAGTAAGCGAAGACATTTCCCGGATATTTCGCGTTCCACGTAATCATCGTCAAGCTACACGTGTATACGAGAACGAGCCATTAAAATTATCTTAAAATTTGCAACAAACACGCAGGATTCTCGATTTAGGCTTGTAACCGCGTGCTTAATCGATCTGATCAACCCGGAAATGGAATTAAATACAACGACAAAGTACTCGAAGGTGCAATTATTTTTTATTTGGGATAAATTCGATGAGTACACGATGCAATGTTCGCATGCAGTAGTTGTTGAATAATGGAATTAAGAAATATATACATGGCGCTTCAACATCTTCGTGATAGTGTTTCAGAGTGTCTGGTGTTGGATTAAACGCATTGGTGGCAAGGGCTCTGGTGCATCTGTTGTACGCATTTACCAGCTATAGGATTTTGCATATATACACATACAGTGGGTTCAATCGGTGCAAAAAAAAATGCTAATCACGATGACGCGGCGCTTTAAAAACAGAGCACCGATGAGTTGTTAATACCTCGCACTTCGTCGGTTCCCCCACATTTGCTCGTTTATCACGCACCTTCAATGTCAATATGGCGCGAGGGAAAAAATAAAACTGTATCACCTAATAGCAGACGAATACCTCGGAGTAACGCATCTCGAAAGTAGCGGAAAATGGATATATGCCAGATTGAACATGCAAAACAAACAGAGTGGCTGCTCTTAAAAAACTCACCCTGTCACCTATCTCGTTTATCTATTTATACGCACATTGCCTCATATACAATAAGTGTGAAAAGACAGGGCTGCGGAAGAGAACTTGCTTCTGCAGTGCGTGCGAAATAATGTACATGTGCAACGATTGAATCATTCGCAAGTTACACCGGGAGGAAACTCGTCCGAGACCTATTGACTCGTAGATATACTCTGTATAATACGTGTTTTTATTCCCCCAAAACACACTGCCTAAATTACGGAAGAACCTCATTAAGAAGAACTCGCTTTATATACGAATCTATATGATACCGATAGTACGAATTCATTTCCAGTCCCCGTCTCATATCAGGGTGGCCACACGTAAGGGAAGTCAGGGGGAAAAAGTGGTCGTGGAAGTCAGGGAAATTTTCCCAAATAAAAGCAAAATGCTATCCCGTCACTCAGTCTGCTATAGCAGCTCCATCCCCAATCCTCTTCAGCTATAGACTTGTATGTAACAAAATCTAATGTTTTGCCAAGCTTCTCATTGTAATTGCTATTTTATTTTTCATTATGGCAAAAAAATTGATATGCATTAACGAGTAAGTTTTGGTCAGGGAATTTTTGGATTTTAGTCAGAGAAAAGTCAGGGAAATTGAAAATAAATTTTGTGGCCACTCTGTATATGTTGATTTCTTCGTTTAAGTTAAATTCTTAATTCGGATGTCAGAAAACGAAGACAAACTATAGTGAATGAATGAATTCCCGAGCTCTCGAAAAGGGGCTATATAATGGGGAATTCCCCGTTAAAAGTTGCAACACTTTCCCATTCATGTAGGCTACTTTGGGTAGGATTCCATCCTATTTTCGATGACTTTAGTTCATAGTGTTCGTCTTGTTTTACCCGAGTTCTGATATTACGAAACTATGTGGTCCTAATTCTTTTCTGGAGCCCTTCTTTACAGAGGAATAGACCAATAGAAAATGTAGGCATGTTAAGTTTCCCAAAATGGCGTCATGCACTTATACGACCAAACATATAGGAAAGAATGTCAAGTTCATTTCAGAGTACCACATTTTGAATAATTCTGCAATACTAGATATTTTGTTTCTCTCGCTTTAACTTATGGACATTTAATTCATCGCTCATAGCTACGAATGCAGATGGTCAGTTTGATATCAACATTTATAATGACCGAGCAGCTGCACCGGACAATGTTGGCGGATGCTATGTATACTTTATTTTAGATATATATATACAAAATCATTTCCGAAATGCCAGACTCAACGTTGCGTGGAAATCACTGGTCAGGTGAGGAATTTTCCTCGTAACATTCATATTTTATAAAAAATATTCCATAACCATCATCTTGTTGGTTTCCCCACTTGAACGGTGGACTAAAGACCCTCGGGACAACGACCTCACGTGAAGGTCCTCCCTCCATTGACAGTACGTACAGTTGGTGGCACCAAGTTTTTTGAATTTAAAAAATAAATGGGGAATTGATTGAAATGGGAATCTGTCATACTCGAGGGTCTTTTTATCAAATCATGAAATCCTGGTTCTCACATTCTTTCCCTCGGCACTCCTTCAACATGAAACGGATTAAACGGCATTCTCCCCCCCCCCTGAAGTTTACATGTCTGCGTCATGTACTTCGGCTACATCAAGAAACGCCGACCAATACGGTGCCATTTGAATTGTTTTCGTGTCGGGCGTAGGTGTCGCCATGTTAATTAAACGTTTTACAGACTTATTCATCAGAAAGTTTTATTCAGGATCTATCATAACATTGCGAGGCCTTGAAATTCATCTATATTTAATTATTTAGGTTAATTGCACATACCAGATTTTAATGAATAAATCGATGAAGTTACGATAGGAGAACATTTTGATTGCGAGACTATTGAGAAACAAAGTAAGTTTACTGGAATCCATTATAAAATACGCATTTTATATGCAGACAATTCGGGAAATTATAATACATGTCATACTTTTATGAACTTTTCGGCAAAAATGTACCAGTTCTGAAAATTCGCAAAATTGGTATAGTGATTTAATTCAAGACGTCAGTCTTGGTCGTTTTAAATTATAAGCATTCTTTTATGCTTTTTAACGCCTGGTTTTGCACGTTGGAATTATAAAAGACAATTTGAGGTAATTCCGATAAAAATGTGCTTTCGTATACATGTTACTACTTGCAAGCAGCTTTGTAAATAGTTAAAAGGACATGGTGATGTACATAAAATTTTGTATGAACACAACTTTCAACGTTTTACACGTACATGTATAGGCCTACATCGTGTGGATTGATATTCAGATACATGGACATCTGTAGGGCTATATAGCTTTCAAAATTTACATTCAACCTTGGCTTTCGAAAATGAATTTTATTTGACAAAATCTGTTCAGACTTTTCCTGTGAAAAATATAGAAACAAGTCTTGTTTCTCCCCTCCTTGGGAAAGTTGACTTAAAAAATCACTCGAAAATGTTTATAAATAGTATAGACGTGGAGCATCTTTGAACTTATGTGCCGAGAGGTCATGATTTTTTTCATATTAGTGTTACCTTCTACATAAGCTTGTATTCGTTCTGCCTAAAACCGGTAGATTAGTAATTAATCTTAATTTTACCATTTGCATTATAAAAATTTCATCCCTATAAGACGTTTTCGGAAAAAATTATTATTCTGGCCGAGTTTTCACTTAACAGCCGAACAGCCTATATAGAAAAAAAATCTCGCAGCATAATTAAAGGTTGGGACGATGACACGATTATGCCAGCAGAAAAATAACCACAAAAAATAGCTTAAAAGTTAACTTGGGGCAAATTGAACGTTTTTCTGCAAGAAATTTAAAAAAAACGTGATATGACAACAGCTTTCTAAAAAAAATGTAAAGGAATTTCCAAAATGGCGGACAAAAAAAGGGGACAGGATACGCTAAACACGTATTCCGTGGCATGTTGTAAAATCATTTGAAAAATGGTCTTTGTAAATGTGAACAATTGTTACGAAAACATTGTAAAATTCCATAGCTTTCTTCTTTATATTAGAGACATTTCCAGGATAATCCGCATAATGACGCCAGTCAAAAAGAAACGCTCATACATAAAATGGAACATGTATATGTGAATAGGACATATCCATTCCAAATACACATACTTAATTTATTATACAAACGATAAACCGTATTATTTCGACAAAATTTTTATAAATTTCAACTATTAAATATGTTCAGAATATGAACATTATACGTATATATGCAATTGGCTTGTTTTAAGAATAAAACTATATGCCAGCATTTCATTAAAAACTTTTCAGCGAAGACAACGTACAGCAACGTGAAACTATAAACTTGTATTGCATTCCATCTACCCTGTAGATCCGAATTTGTATTAAATCAATAACAAATTCGGTTCTAGAGAGGTTGGTGTGGTGCATTTTAAACGTCATTCGACCAGCTATCATCGAGTCCTCTTGCCGAAACCTATACTTCAACTACATGTATAATATATACAGTAAACATACTGTATTTGTTGACAATTTATTCAAATAATTAAAATTATATACGAATAACGTGCATGACTTCCAAATACATTTTTGTGTATATGTCTAGAATATGTAAAGAGCGGGTTAATTGCGTATAAAACGGTATACATGTACATGCATGCGACTCAAAGACTTTTTTGACGTGTACAAAACACCATCTGTTATGCGGAACGTAGAGTTGTATATAACATTACATTGTGTCAAGTATTGCCGTGTTAATGCCTAAATTTCTAAAAGTAATAAATTGACCAATAGGGTCAGAGACATGGCCGGGCGCGCATAGCCTTCCAGTGGCTTTTCCTCGTTTCAGCATTGACCATAAAATGTATAAGCTCCGCCCATCATATTCAAGCGTCCACTATTATTTATTACAACACAACTTAAAGAGTCTAGATTTGTTTGTCAACTCAACATAAGGTGGAGCTGATCACGCACAAGTGAACCGAGGTGTGAATTATTTCTGAATTTCATTTCATTTCAATCATCAGCGAGCAGAAATGCGTATCAAATTCTTCGTTGTATACGTTCGTTTATTTAGTTAATAAATGACAAGAATTGAATAGTGCTTCAAGACTCGCGAATATTGCTATCAAAATGTAGGTTTCAATGTGCTCATCTTTAAAATTAGTAATTAAAAATCAGTGTAAATGGTAGATATATAGGGTAAAAATGGCGTGCGTTTGTCATGCCCATTAGGCAGCTTCTGAATTAAAATTGCCCTAAATTCAAATTTTAAAACTGTGAATGACAAGTAG